>VMDO01027435.1:12490-25364 GCA_007922755.1 Pedetes capensis
GTGTGTGTGTGTATATATATATATATATATATATATATATATATATATATATATATATATGTATGTATGTATACATATGTATGTATGTATACATATATATGTATGTACATATGTATGTGGGCTAGGATTTAGCTCAGTTGGTAGAGCGCTGCACTGCAGTCTCTGAGGACCTGAGTTCAATTCCCAGCACCGCAAAAATGGGAGAAGGGCCTGGCAATCCACTCCCAAGGCAATCCTGAAACAGCCATTGAAAACCATGTGAGGGTTGCTATGCGTCGGATACCGACTCGACGGCACCTAACAACAACAACAACAACAACATATATGTATGTATACATATATATATATACACACACACATATGTATAGCAAATAGGCATAAAATTTAGAAAGAATTACACAAAACATTTCAAAATGGTTATATCCAAAGTGTTGTAATGGATTGATATAAAGGTGAAAATACTTTAGGTTTTAAAACAAATCCTTTGGGAGGGAAAAGTCAGAGAAAAATTATTTGATGTTAAGATTTGGCAACTGGTAAAGTATTGGTTCTTGGGATCATTCTAATAGTTGTTCAAAGCTAACTTAACTTTGTCTTGCTCATTTTCAGCAATGAAATGATCCTAGAGTCAGATTACTTAGACATTGCTCCCCACATGTTATTCTAAATTTCTTTCAAATTGTACAGGTTTATTACTAAGACAGAATGGTTCAATGAACTTTGAGTAGATAATTATTAATGTATGTGATTTCCTATCTCGCCCATCTCTGAACAAGACCAGTTGCTTATGCTGAATAACTTGGAGAGTTTCCTTTTCACACGCAAACTCTAATACCTAACCACAAATGATTGACTCTTTTCAAAAATAGATCCTAAATCCAACAATTTTCCATTTCTTCTTGTTATACTTCTGATCAGTGACTGGCACATATCATTTTGTTTTTTATAATAGTTTGCTGATGGTATCTTTGCTGTTTTCCTAGCATATTTTACAAGTTCCAATATCCAGGCCATGATTTTAGCTCATCCTGTGGTCTGCCTGACTCATGCCATGGTATTTTTAGTCACATTATGTGGTTGTGAAAGCTGGACATTGAACAAGAGAGACAGAAAAAGAATTGATGCTTTTGAATTATGGTGCTGGAGATGTCTATTGAATGTACCATGAACTGCCAAAAGAACCAATAGATCTGTCCTAGAAGAAGTGCAACCAGAGTGCTCCTTGGAAGCAAGGATGGCCGGACTGCATATTACATATTCCGGACATGTAGTCAGGAGAGATCAATCCCTGAAGAAAGAAATGTTTGGGAGAGTGTCAGGTCAATGAAAAAAAGGAAAACCCTCCACCAGATGGATTGACACAGTGTCTGCAACAAAGGGCTTAAACATAAATAAGATTGTGTGCCTGGCACAGAATCGGGAGGTGTTTTGATCTGCTGTACATAGTCACTATGAGTTGGACTCAACCCTAAGGCAACTAACAACAACAACAACTGATCTAAGTAATGATCTCTGGAGAACAGCAGATATTAGAGCTCCCTTCAGTCCAGTTCTGCTTTGGAGAGACTGTTACAATCAAAAATTTTATTTGACTTTTCTTATATCTTCAGATTATTTATCTCTAAATTAAGAGATATTAGATTTTCAAATTTATTTATTTAATTAATTTATTTATTTATTTCGGCTGGTCTCACAAAGTTGCACAGGCTGTCTCTAGCCTTGAACTCATAATCAACCTGCCTCAGATTCCAAGTTGCTTGGACTACAGATGTGCACCACTATGCCTACTCAGAATCTCAGATTTTCCTTATTCTTCTTTTACCAGCAATTTTCTTCAGATTATTGTGGAACAATATGTGATCATGATCAACAAAATTTTTTTCACTTTTATGGCTATAATTAAATTCATCAGAATTTACCTTTATTTCTTTTGTTATTCTTTATAAAATTTTGGAGATGATAGATAATTGACATTTCATACAGTGTGCCAAAAATGTATTCACATCTTGGGACAAAAATTTTCCATTTTTCTGTTTTGAGAATGTGCCATATAGTTGTTCAGATGTGATGATGTTGTTGTTAGGTGCCTTCAAGTCGGTATCTGACTCATAGCGACCGTCATAGGGTTTTCAATGGCTGACTATTTCGGGATTGCCTTGGGAGTGGATTGCCAGGTCCTTCTCCCATTTTTGTGGAGCTGGGAATCTAACTTGGGACCTCAGAGACTGCAGCGCAGCTCTCTACCAACTGAGCTAAATCCCAGCCCTCAGATGTGATAGCAAACATATAATACAGAATGTCATATTTCATATTGCTCCTGTAATTCAGCTTTGAAAAATAATACATAGAATACAGATCTTAAAACATGGACACATTTTTTTTTGGTACCATCAGTATTTATGATTTCCTTTTAGTTTAATTCACTAGTCATTACAGATCTGTTAAGAGTATGTAAAGTGGCTAGGGTTTTCATTTCTTTCTCAAAAATCCTTTCTAAGCTATGTTTTTGAATTTAAATAAAAATTAGTCTCATTGGGTGTTGTAACAGTGCACATCAATAATCCCAGAGACTTTGGAGGCACAGGCAGGAAAATTGCAGGTTTGAGGTCAGAGGTAGTCCTGTCTCAACCTTAAAAATTTAAAAATGGGGCTGGAGGTGCAACTGAGTGGCAGAGTTCATGCAAAATGTGTGTAAAGCCCTGGGTTCAGTCCCCTAGTACCACACACATGCACACATAAAAAATTGTTTCCATTGTTAAGTTGCACATCTATGAAGCCAGGAGCCAGAACTATATACCTAATCACCTGATTATTAATAACAGTCACAATTCTTTAGACATGATAAACAGTGCACATCTTTGAACTGAAAGAAAAGAAAGCATCTCTTATTGCAAGTACTTTTGTGCTAAATTAATTGGGCAAATGATTCTCTTCTAAATTTCTCAAGATGTCAAATAGCATAAACTTTAAAAGTATGCATTTTTTAGATACTGCCATGTGACAAATACCATGGAAGCTGCCTATCCAGAGTGCCTGCCACATGTATTTTCACAATCTAATCCATGCAAATTATATGTGAAATATAAATC
The DNA here is from genome assembly GCA_007922755.1 of Pedetes capensis. Classification (NCBI taxonomy): domain Eukaryota; kingdom Metazoa; phylum Chordata; class Mammalia; order Rodentia; family Pedetidae; genus Pedetes; species Pedetes capensis. The sequence continues at coordinate 15,580 of VMDO01027435.1, forward strand.
TCATGTGTTATGAGTGAAGTTCAAGATGTTAGGCTTGTACATGAGTCAACTAATAATGGCATGGATTTATTTAGAATTGCTTATCAGTAAATGCTTAGGCATGAAGATAATAAATAACATTTTTAGAAGGCTAAAAAATATAACATAAATCTGGGATATACTTCTCCAATAACTGTATCAAGTGATTCTAATACTTTACTTCATTAAACTTCATAAAGAGTATATCAGTTAAGGAATATTATTACTCCTACTTATGAATTAAAAACAATTTAACATGTCTAATAAAATACAAAACATGATTATACAATATGGTGAATGTTTAAATTTTAAAAATTCATTTTAAAATTTAAATTTTAAAAATCCAGTAAAAGACACACTGCCATCAATCCCCCTCAATGTGCTTCCCTGAGAGTTTTTCCCACTTTCTGAAGCAGTTCTAAAATGTCTCTTTTGTGAATGGCTTTAGTTTCATTTTCCATCATGAAAATGTCACACATGGTATCTGGTATGGCAATTTCTGTCAAGTAAAAACATTTTGGTGAGGCCCCATCCAACTATTTACTGGATCTGGCACTGTACAACTCAGGATCTTCCTAAAATCAAAATGATCATGAAATGTAAATGTTTTGAATCCATTGAGGACATCAAGGCAGTCATGACAATTCAATTAAAGACACTCAAGTAAGAGGACTTTATAATTTCTTCACGAAGTGGTGAGAATAATGGCAAAAGTCACTTTGAAACCAGAAGAAATATTGTCTGGGCAATTAATAGCAATGTATCTAAGGCAATATCTCTAAAGCCTATTTTGTTAGTTATAAGGACTGATAATATAATGTTATAATAAACATAAAAGGAATTTTGCTGTTGTTATTAGGTGCTGTCTAGTCAGATCCAACTCTTATAACTCTTAGAACAGTAAAACAAAACACTTTTCAACACTGTGCCATGCACTCAGTGTGTTTAGGTTTGAGAGTAATATCACAGCCACTGTGTTTCTTCTCATTGTGAGTTGTGTCATATCAGAAGAAGGAGGCTCCAGGGCCTTTATTCCATTCCTGTCATTAAGGTCAGCTCTACTTTGGAGAGGCAATTCTTTCCCAGTCATTTCTTCATTGTCTTCCAGTCTAGGGGGCTCATTTTTTTGGCACTGTATTTGACAGTTCTTCTCTGTTATTCACAAAGCTTTCAATGGCTAATTATTTTGGGAGTGCGCTACCAGATCCTTGTCTCTAGCCTGTCTTAGTCTAGAAGCTCAGCTAAAACCTGTTCATCTTGGATGTCCCTTATGTTATCCAAAATACTGGTGGCATACCTTTCAGCATCAGAGCAACACGCAAGCACTCCATAGCACAACAAGCTGACAGACTCATCCGGTAAAAGAGTGTAGGGAAAAAAAAAATATATATATATATACATATATATGCATATATATATTTAATAAGAAATTTTAAATGATTATAAGTAAAAATTTTATTAATCCTCAATTCTTAAAGTGTGTAAAATTTTTATTTGTTTTCATTGGAAACTTTCAGTCTTAATACAAAATTTCCTCATATATTGATATATGTATGGATTTAATAAAGCACATGTCATGGTTTAATATTTAATATGGAATTAATTTCCTCCTGGTTTAACCTCATTACTTGCTCCCTTGATCATTACACACAACACCCTCCTAAAGGCATTCAGAAATTAACCAGGTTGGCGGTCCTAGGGTAAGTTCTAAGTAAAGAGAAGATAATATTCAAAGCCTTCTGCCTTTGGAGAGCAATGAAAGTAGCTATATTTGGTTGTTGCAGACAAAGCATGAACAAGAGATATATTAAGAAAATGAAACTTAAAGGAGGTGTCCCATCTCAAGGAATCTTCTAAATCACAGTACACTGATAATAACAAGTCACTCCAGAAGGAATTAGACAGGAGGCAGATACAATCAGACATGTTTCATGGTAAATATGACTCCAACTGGTATCTCGTGGGGATTCAATGTCCCCTTAGAAATCATTCTCTCATTCTTTAATAGAATATTTAATATTTTCCAAATTTTATTACAAAAAGAATGCAAATGCAGCTTCATATCAAGTCCTCTTATAATCAACCTTCTGAAACCTGATATAGACATTCTCTTAGAGCGGGGCATCAGAGTTCATTAGAATGATATCTTATTAGTCTTGTGGAAATGATATAGAAACAAAGAAAAAATTGAAGACTGAAAGTTTACCTAAGATGCTATCATAACATTTAAGAGGATCTGGTTCCATGTGCAGTGGCAGAGAATGAATTTCTTTCGTAAAACAATGACAAAATCCAAGATAGGATTTGGGGCTGATTGAAATGAGATATGTAAAAAAGAAAGTGACCAAAAATAAGAATCAAATTTTTGGCTTTGACAACAGAATTGCAAACTCTGTCCTTCACTGAAATTTATTGAAATGAACAGATGAGGGGGTTGCTGGGACAAATTAAACTTTAAGGTGCAGAGATGAATTACATGTAGAACATCTAGATCAATATAGGAAACTTGTCCTTTGGTACTGATTGCTTTACCTGTTTAGTTACTTACCTAATTATGCAATCAAATGTTCTTATTTAGAATATCTTTATCTAATTTCATTTATATGCAGTACCCTGCAAGGGATCGAAGATAATATGATAAGAGAGTTCACAATTGAATAACATATACTTATCTTCAATATATTATTAAATAGAATGTATATATCTTAGCTTTCTTTATAACCTAAAGTTGACTGAATGTATTTCTATACCTTGCACAATATAAACCACTACAAAAGTTAACAAATGTGATTCTCTTCAATATATTATTAATAGGTTGTTGACATGTTTTTAAACAACCTGGGCATTATATAGGTCAGTTTTCACCATCATGGTTATATAATAATATTGTTTTATTTTGTATAAGAATTTTTAAACATGTTTTCTAAATGATTGATCTAACTTTTCTTATAAGTCAAAAACAGGGATAGTATAATTATAATCCTAAACAAATAAAAATAATTGAATGATTCTATATATGCTTGCAGAGTATGGGTATGTGGTGATATGCAAAATATAATGTTTATAATCATGAAATAAGTAATGATCCTAAATAGTTATCCTAGCTTTTTACCAATTTATGCAAAAATAAAAGAACAAAATTTCACTTGACAGGAGAAAGATGGGATCAGAAACTTGAAAAGAACAAAACTCCAAGTAACAACACTCTTGGGACAATCCACCTCAGCAGATCTCACTGCTACAGCCATATTGTTTGAATGATTGAAGAAGATAACTCAGATGAAACATTATCTACAGGGGATTTCAACTGTGATGAATTTGTTTTGTTTTGAAACATATTCCTCTTACACCTAAAAGTACAGGAAGTCTGTGTGTATGTGTGTGTGAGTGTTTATGATGTGCATGGGATGGGATTATGGACTTTTACAGATTTCTTTCCACTTCCTTATACATACTTTGATGTTTGCTCACTGAGGAGCAAAAAAATAAAATCTACATGAACAGGTTCTCATTTATTTAAAGTTTTTACAATGTTGCATGAAGAGGTAGGGTGTGTAGGTGAGGAATGTCAGACCATTTATCAGGGGATAATCTCAGATATGTAGATTCTAGATTCCACTGGATAATGGTGACAGGGAAGTGAGAGGAGGCACAGAACTCAGGATGTGCAGAGAGAGGAGATTCATTCACACACACAGAGAAGAATTCATCCAGAGTAGAAAGGCTGAATTTTCCTAGGATCCCAAGTGGTTAAGAACACAAAATCAATACATGTGTTTTAAATAGGATTTCAGTTTTCAAAGTGCAATTTCCTCACAAAGGAAAGAGAAAAGAAAGCAAAGAACAAAATTCATTTTTGTTCATCAGTATTATGAAATGACATGGAACAGATTGAAAATGTAAGAGAATATGTCTTTATGAATGTTACATCTATCTATTTTCATATTTCCCAGCCTAAAGATTTCCATGTGTCCTTTATTTTGATTGTCACAGCTTCATCAATTCTTTCTTAAGGAAACTTCCAAAGACTTTTGACTACAGTCTTTGGCATTTGAGCCTCAATATTGGCTTTGTTCATAAAAAACAAACATAGGTCAAAGCTCTGCCTGCTACTAATAGAACATGGATAAGTGACTTCATTTTTCTAGTTCTCCTTTTTTATCTGCATACATGGGATTATAATGCCTGGCTTGCAGGATTATGGTTAGAACTAACTAAATAATAAATATGTTCTTAAACTTAAAGTACTGAACAAAAAACACATTATACATTGTTAATAAAATTAATTCATTAATAACCACTCTTTATTAAATATATTCTTTCTAAATTATGTTTTTAAATATCCATAGAGCTTTAAGATTTTTTAATTTCTATTTTAATTAAATTCAATGTTTTTATAATTAAAATTAAATCTAAAGTAACAGTTTATTTTCAGAATTAAATGTCTATTAATATTAATAAATTACAACAGGCTATTTTTTTATAATTACCATAATAGATTATGTAAACTACAGATTGTACCTATGCAATTATTTGAAGAGATTGATGGCAAAGCAAAGTCAGGCAGAAACAAGAAGAAAGGCAGCTGGAAAGAAAGAACAGACAAATATTTTATTTATTGCAGTTTTCCCTGAGAAAAGCCTTTCAGTTTATACAGGCACTATTACTGAATTAAGAAAGTAGAACTTGAAGTTTGGGGTGGACAAAGTGGTTGCACACGGAGGAGGGCAATCACAGAAAGGAGAGAGAAAAAGAGGTGTGAACTGTCAAATATACTTCTTCATCTCAAAACCGTGGGTGACAAGTTACTGTGCAAAGGAGGCTGAGCCTGCACCCTGCAGAAACATAGCAGGGAAGTGCATTAGGAAGGCAAAAATTGCTGAACAGGGATTAACACAGCTACCCAAAGCTATATAGAAAGAAGTAGGAATATGAAACTTGCCTAGTTAAAGGATCAGGGCAAAAACCCCAGGCTATCAGTGAAAACCCAGAACTCATACCTTAAGAATAAGAATTATATAACTTATTAAAGACCTGGAACTAATGGTATGCCTTATGATAAAATATTGAATCCTTTCCTACTAAGATCAGAAAAAAAGGTAAAATAAAAAACAAACAAAAATCTTCCCTCAGTACTTCTATTCAAAATTGAACCAGAGGAACTCTCCAGGGAAAAGAGTCAAGAGATAGAAAGGAAAAGGCATAAAAACTGAAAAAGGAAAACATATAAATGCCTTTATTCACATGTACCCATGTACCTTTATTAAATCATGGACAAAAATATTTACTGTATGATGTTTATAGACAAACATATGTATTGTTGGTATTTTAAAAACAAAAAGAAATAGACTCACATATATATGATGAATTCATTTTTAAAACTGGAGCCAAAAAATTAAAAAAAGCAAGTCTTGTAGACATATAATGCTAGAACAACTAGATTCATCTGGGAAAAATAAGTCTCAATCATGATGTCATAACATACACAGAAATCAAATTTTAGTTGTTCTGAAAGGAATGTAAAATAAGCAGTATTGCATTAGCTCCAGACATGGTGACTAGAGGACTGTTAGTTTCACCATGATTATGGACTGTAGATTTTTATGACTACAAATAGGGCTGGGCATGATGATATGGGCATAGGGAAAATTAAAACACTATGAAGCTCTCGGACTTTGTGGGCACAATGATTTTATGTATTTTTTTTAATAAAAACACTGGACTACTGTAAACTTTTGGCTAATTTCTAGAGTTCTGCAAAGGTTAATTATGATATATTGAAAGGCAGCGATGCTGACCACTGTACTGCGAAGGTCCACAATTCTGATACTTTGTTTTGTCTGTTTTATTACTGTTTTTGAAAACGGAAGGAGTTCCACATGGCCATTGCTCCACTGTTTATACTAACTATTCATGGAGATTGTTTTTGAAATTGCTTTACTTCATCCCTATCATTTATGAAATTGACTTTCCATCATTTTTTAATGGAAACAGTAAAATTTGGTTGTTTTCCTTGTGATTAGGCTCCAGACTGACAAATAACTTCAGCCAGTAACATATTACAATGGGAATAAAAATAAACTAAGCAGAAGAGAACCACAAAATTTCACAGATCTAGGAAAACCCTCTCATGTCAGGTAATGATAATCACTCATACAAAGGAAGTATTTAGGAAGTCTACTTGACATTGATGTAAATGCAGTGACAGCATGTTCTACCATTTTATTTTCATTTATTTCTGTTCAAATAAAATGATTGAGTTGGATAACTAGAGATATAAATATTATATTAAACATGTTAATGAATATGTATATATTTCAGAAATGGAAGCACAAGGAGCAGCAAATTTTGATAAATTTGTCATTTTAGCCTTTTACGATAACAGCTAAATTAAAGCCAGGCTCAGTGGCACACAGTTATAATCCCAAGGACTCTGAAGGCAGAGGTAGAATTGTCGTAAGTTCCAGGCCAGAGGCAGCCTGCATAATTTAGCAATACCCTTTCTCATAAAAAAGAAAAGAAATATGTGTGCGTGTGTATGTATACATATATATACACACATATACATTTATATATATATACACAAATGTATGTTTGTGTGTGTATATATATGTATAAATATACATATATATATACATATATATGTTTATGGGGTAAAAGTTACAGTTCAGTGGTGGAAGAGAACTTATGCAGCATGTAGGAAGCCTTGGATTCAACCCCTTAGTACCTAAAAAAATTAAAAGTAGAAAAGGAAAAAACAAACTAAATTAATTTATATACATGTAAAAAGGAAAAGGCCACCTTTTTGGGAGAATAAAAAGTGATAAAATTATCAAGGATTTAAAATTGTCTAAATTTAATTCTTCAGCTCCTATTTTTTCCTAATGCCATAATAAATAACTTATTTTACCAAAACTTCCAGTCACTTTCACATAAACTAAAGATCAGGGCATATTTAGAAGAATGTGCCTAACAACACTGACAGCAGTCATCATGTAGCATGTTTCATGAGTTGTTTTGCCCAGGAGAGTCCTAGTCCTACCTAGCAGTTGATGTCTTCATTCAATTGTTAATCGTATCGTCCTTGACACACAAAAAGCATCATATAATTTTTTATGTGAGAACTTTATTGAATATTTCTTATAGATATTGTTGTTGCTGTTGTTAGGTGCCATCGAGTCGGTATCCGACTCATAGCTACCCTCTGTACAACAGGGAAGCACTATTGTCAGTGCTTCTCTGCTGTTCATAGGGTTTTCAATGGCAGATTGATTTTTGGGAGGGGGTTGCCAGGTCCTTCTCCCAAGCCTACAGCTTCTGGTGTTCCCAGGTGGTCTCCCATCCAGGTACTAACCAGGCCTGACGTTGCTTAGCTTCCGAGATCTGACGGGATCGGATGCCACAGGGCTACCGCTGCAGGCCCTTATAGATATAGAGATATGTATACCCTTTGATGCTAGGAGTCAGCTCAGTTGGTAGAGTATTGCCCTGTGCTTTCTGAGGAGCTGTGATTGATAAGCAAAACGAAAAAAATTGGAGGATGTACCAACCCACTCCTGAAGAAATTCCAAAATAGCCATTGAAAAGGATTGACTTGAAGCTCCTAACAACAAAAAACACCCTTTGATAATGAATATCCACATCTCTACAGTTGCATCTCATATCACTGTCTCTAAAATCTAAATGTGCTGTAGCCATTGGGAATTTCCTTGGGGTTTGTAAGTTCCCTCTGATAACAGAATGACCCTTCCATATGTGCACTGGCTCATTCTACTCAACTTTCAGATTTTATTTGAATTATTTCTTTCTTTTTGGCCAGTTGGGGGCTTATTTTTAATGTTCTCATAATTCTCCATGTGTCTTTTTATTACATATTTTCTTTTTACTCCTTAATATCAACACATTTGGCAGTTTGAACTTTGCTACAACAATAAAACTTTTAATTTATGCCATCATTAATATGGTGGTAATTACTTAAGACATCAATGGGAGAAAAGAAATACATTTCCTTAAATAAAGTGAGACATAAAATTTTTCTTTTTTGTGCTAGTATAAACATCACAATTCTCATCTCTCATCTTACTGCATACATTAGGTATTGCATATCTATAATACACATAAATACATATATGAGTTTTAGATTTTCCTGTATCCTAAAATCTAGCAGTTTATCCAGTGACCTAATGGTTAATAGCCACTCATATATAATTTAATAGAAAATAATAATCACATTTTAAAATGTAGTCTTTTTCTTTTGGTCTGTTTGCTAAGAAGAAACATGCAGAGATTGTATTTGTCAACAAATATTTGTTGGCATTTAACCACAGTTCTAGAATCCTATAGAGTGGCTAAGAATCACAATGGCATTTGAAATCACCCATTAGAAAACAGAGTTAAAATAGTCCTGGAAATAATTATAGTAACACCAATAATACCAAAGAATGGTAATAATATAGATGGGCTAGAAAATTCATGTAATATTACTGACAATGTAAAGAGAAAGTTCACTACAGAAAAAGTTTCAATCTTAAATATAATTGGGACCCAAGGACATATAGAAAAATATTACGATAAAAAGACAAGCAAATGGAAGTCTTTGGTGGGGGGTTGAGATGGGGGGGAGGAAGTGCACAAGAGGGTAAGGAGAAACTTATCTGTGTGATGTACAACAAAATGCATATATGGAAATATCACAATGAAAAGCATGTCAGAATGAATCACATTAAGATGTATATTAAAAATTTCCAATAAAAAAGTTTCTGAAAAGGAAAAAAAAGAAAACAGGGTTAAGATTTGAAATTTCTGAGAAGTATAAAAACATTTTTTACATGAAAGCTGCTCCTTAGCCTTCTTAATCATATTCAATTAAAGAAAAGTAATTCAAAAACAGTAAGTCATGCTCTTTGAGGCTTTATGAAAGGAGTTGCTTGCAATTTCATAAGGTATGTGTTCATATGGCACTATACAGCTCAGAAAAAATAAATGAAATGTACTACTAAAAGTTAAATTAGAGTCTGATGGAATCATTCTTTACATTAAAATAAAGCAGAGTTTCTGAAGCGGTGGTGTGAGGATCCCCAAAACATTTCATACTTTTGTAACTTTATTTTCTCATGAATGAAGAGTACAATTTTCCATAAGCTACAGAAAAATGAAAGTATAATAAACCTCTTTTTTGACAGCTATTGAAATGAATATATGTATATTCTCATATTTTAAAATGTTCTATTTCTAATAAAATAAGGATTGATAGATATGAACCCCATACGCCAAAGCTCTTTGTGGCACATATTTTTTTGGTGTAAAGGAATTTGGAAATCAAAAAGTTTGAGAATAATTGATTGAAGAGAATGTAAATTTTTTGTAACTTCATATTTATGTTAATGAAAGAGGTATGTTTCTTTAAAATTGACTTTTAAATAATTACTTCACTTTTATCTTGGAAAATAAAACTATTTTAGTTTTAATTAATGAAGGTAAAAGTTATTAAATCATTTCATTAGTCTTTCTCATAAAGAAAAAGTTTCATTACAAAATTTTAGAAATCCAAGAACATATATTATTTTTACTTTGGAAAAAGTGATCTAATGTCAAGTAAGCAAATTATATATTAAATCCAAGGAGCATCTGCAAAGCTATATATTTTTAGAAAATGAAGAAATTAAGCAATTTTGTGGAAAAACAAGTATCACAATTTTAATAATTATATATAACATGGATCATATAATCCTATATGCTATTCATTAGAGATCCAGTCATTTTACAAA
>VMDO01027436.1:0-25261 GCA_007922755.1 Pedetes capensis
TCTAGTCAGGTGCGGTGGTGCACGCCTGCAATCCTAGCGGCTTGGGGGGCGGAGACAGGAGGACCACAAGCCCGAGATCAGAGGCAGTCTGTGCAACCCAGCAAGCCCCTGTCTCAAAGAGTAAAAAATATGGGCTGGGTGCTCAGCACAGCTTTCTGCTCACTTGGGAGACCACTTGGGAGAACCAAATCCTCTTGTGAGTGGGATGATATTCAACCCCCCCAGAGAGAGTCTGTAGTAGGTCTGCCATGCACGGCGATTGCGCTAGAAACTGTTCTTATTGTGTCTAATTGTCCCGCAAGACTCTGCCAGAAAGGAGCACTCTGTCCACGTGGTGCTCAGCCTCCTCCGCAGACCTCACCTTTCTCCACAGTGCAGTGGGATGACTTAGTATCCCCTCTGGTGTGTCTGGGGTACAGACATAAGTGTGCCCGTATGTCTGTGGAGATTGCGTCTGCATGACTGTCCCGCCACAACAGGAGAGAGGGAGCCGAGTTTCAGCTCTGGATGTGTACTGCTGGCACTGGTTTCCCACCGCCACAACAGGAGGGAGGGTGCGATTCCGTGCTGACTCACCCAAAAACTTGCAGTTTGTGTCCCGCGGGCAGGGTGACAGATGTCAAGGTTGCATGCTGTGTTGGGTCCGGCTCCCCTGGGTGTGTGGGCAAAGTCCCCTCCGAGTCTCCAGGATTCTATCCTGCCATCTTGTCCTTTGGTGTAGTCGCGCTCAGAACTTCACCGCTGGTGGTGAACTGCTCCACCAGTTTCTGCCGAAAAGGAGCTCCCCGGCCGTGCACTTAGCAGCCTCCACAAGCCCATAGCTTTAATAGCTATATATAAAATGATAATTAAAAGTTAACTTATGGAATACCAGAAAGGTAACATTTTATACTTATCACCAACTTTTATGTTCTATATAACCACACATAAGAACTTACATTCCATAATTTTATTTTTCTATATATTCTACAGAGAAATGAATGCCTAGAAAGCCTCTACTTCAAAATGAAAACTTTTTCTTCATTAAATGAAATTCTGCTCCATTTGAAGACAAATAAACTATTATGGACACACCCAAACAGATGAATCTCAAATAATTTTGCCGAGTGAAAGATGTCACACAAAAAGAATACATATGATTCCATTTATATAAAATTATTTTGGCAAATCAAAACATGAGTTGTATGAAGAGAAGGAAGGGTACACAGGAGGCATTATAGGGGCTCAAGGAAACTTTTGGGGTGATCAAATCTTGATCATGATTATGGTTTCACGGATGTGTGCATATGTCAAGCTTATCAACTTGCACACTTTCAATATGGAAAATGTTTTGTAAATAGTTATTCTTTAATAAAGTTGTTAAAAGACAAAAGGAACATTTATTAGTCCTTTACATTGCTTAAATATCACATACAATTATTCATTCCTTAATCTTTGTTTTGGTGTTAGGATAAACCCAGTGACTTGTGCAGGTTAAGCACCTGCCCAACCACTGAGCAACACCCCCCTTCCCTATTCTTTACTTGCTAATCATTATTACAATTAATGAAATGAAAATGTACAGTACTAAGCCAGGCGTGGTGGCACATACCTGTAATCCTAGTGGCTTGGAAGGCGGAGGCAGGAGGATTGCAAGTTGGAGACCAGAGGCAGTCTGCATAACTTAGTGAGACCCTATCTCCAAAAGTAAGAAAATGGGCTGGGGGTACAGCCCAGTGGTCCAGTACTTGCAAAGTATGCAGGCGCGAGGCCCTGTGTTCAACACCCAGTACGGGAAAGAAAAAAAAAAAAAGAACACTACTAGCACTAACTGGTAGGGGTATCATGATATTTTAATTTTAAATTATATAATTTTCAAAATATACATACGTAAATTTTCCAAAATCTCCACGAAGTTCTAAAGTTATATAAGAATTTTAAGTTCTAAGGCATAAACTTCACAAATATGTCTGTACGTCTTTAACTATATGTCTTTCAGTACTAAGGCACATATTTTTTCATAGAATTTTAAATACTATTATATTTTCTTAAAATCAGATAATACATAATTTTCCTTTGAATGACAGGCCTTCAAGCATAATGAAAGCTGATACAAACTTTCTGTCAAAATGTTATCTAAACTTTAAATGGAACATTTATTTTTCATTTATAGGAAAATAGGTAAAACAACTACAAAATTATGATACAGATTAGTTTGTAAGCTTGAAAAGTATTGAGTGCATGTTCATTCTAGAAAATGCATGGGCATGCTGTAAAGATAAAGTAGATGCTTGGTAATTTCCCTATCAAATTTTTCTTTAAGTATATTCTTTGAGACTCAAAGTCTATTTTAATTTTATTATTAAGATGGTTGTCACTAACACAGTCCTCAGTTCTGCATTATTCTTCATTAGACACTATGTTGTGAAAATAGTACTACCAATACATTTACGTGGTGGGTTTTTCCTGGTTTATCTCTATTGATAATTTGTTTTAAAGTGTCTTTTACTGTTAATATATTTTTAAATAGTTTCTTTAATCCTCCTCTGGTTTCCTATTCACTTAAGAAATTTTATTAAATTTGATCTCTTTAATTATTATCATTATTGATTTTTAATTTTTCATATTAAAGTTCTTTTAAAAATTCAAAGCCTGATTATAAGTTGATATAATCAAAGCAAATTGTTAAGCCAATAGCATCATAGATGAATTTTCCAAGAAGTACTTTCTATTTGCTATGCTTTACAGTAAGGTGATTAAACATATAAGAATGAGATTGTCTGGAAGTGAGGATGTGAAACAACAAGAGCTTTCATTCATTGATGATGAGATCATCATCAGCAAATTGTGTGATCAATTTGGAAGACAGTTTGAGAGTTTCTTACAAAGCTAACCATAATTTTACCATACAACCCATCATTCATGCTCTTAGATATTTACCCAAATGAGTAGAAAACTATGCCCACCAAAATATTTGTAAATGATTCTTTATAACAGTGTAATCCATAATTGTATTCATGTAGAGGCTTATAGTCTCTGTATTCCTATTATTTTTTCAGGCATAGAATTCCACAGGGATATTAAGTTCATCACCACTCAGCCAGTAAGTTTCATTGCCAAGTTTGCAGCATTGTGTGTGCTGGGGACAGAGGAGCGAATGAGAGAAGATATGCTTTCATAAAGTTTACCAAAGATTGAAGGAAATACAAGATAAACAACATTGTAACAGGAAAGACAAATAATGCTAAGGATGCACATCTAAGGTGCTAAGACAGCATCTGAAGGAAGAGAACAGGAAAATGTATTGTGCAATATTTATGACATGCCAACTTGCTGCTCAAGTACTGATCCCTATTTCCATGGTCCAATACTGTTGTCATTACTACTGAGCTTTTAAAATGCAGAGTCTCAGGCTCTACTCTAGACCTGTGAATCAGAATCTAAATTTCTGCAAGATCCCCAGGTAATTCATCGGCACAATGAAATTTGAGAAGCATTGCCTTAAAAGCAAGTGAAATCTACATGACAAGAAATACCTAAAGGGAATCAAATGTATTAACTTCCAAATAATGTGATAAATCCTGGTTTAATCATTTCTAAATAATGAAACTATTTTCCTGGTATGTCAGATTATTTTTATATTTTAACAAGCTAATTTAGGAAGATAGATAAGAGTTGATGTGCTTACACTTTTAATGTACATCATTTCATGAAATAATTGATGGCTTTTTTACTTTATTATATGTTATGTACTAGAATTTTTTATATCTAATCATAATCTCCTTTAATTGTGAATAATGATGAGAAAGGTAAAGTTATACAATAGGTTTCAAAATTAGTTTTGCCTGTCTTCAGTTTAGAGTTTGCCAAAATATTTTTCAGTACGCCTAATTTTCATGTAACAATTAAAAATCCAATAGTTTTTTATTAGAGAAGTTTATTATTTCAATAGCATTCTAGTCTCATTCCTGCTTACTAGAAAATAGTGTTTAGAAAAATCTTGAGACTCAGATTCACCAAATTCATGTTATAGAAAATATTAAAATATTAGCTTAACCTTACATTCTATATCTCTTCATGGTTAAGTTAAAAATATGTATATATTATCTTAATTTTAAGTTCTTAGAATAATACATTATGTTTTCAAATATATATTAAAAATCAAATTGGCATCTCAAAGAAAATAGAAAAATAAGAAAAAAATCATCAAACTTTCTTGCAAATTCAGCTATCATTCTTAGATTAATGTTTATCCCATAGTATACAAACATATTAACACCACATGCAGTAGAATCTATTATAGGAAACACATATTCATTCCTTTTGATTAGAATGTTTAAAAGTCAGTACATTTAAATTTAATTCATGACTACCAGGGCAACAACTAATTTCTCAAATAAAACATTGCTAAAACATTTTTACTGACACTAATTAAATCGAGAACATCAGCCACAAAATCCCTACAAAATTTTCAAAACACTGTTTACTCCTGTTTTTCAGCCAAATAAATGGCAATGTGGGATTCCTAGGCAAAAGTACCACAATATTGTCAGAAACAAAATTGCTCTTAAAACTGAAGCTAAATGGCCTTTTACAGAAAAATTGGTGTCATGCCCTTTAGCATGTACCAGATAAATCCAGAATCAGTTTAATATGTTCCATGGTCTGAGAGTAAAAAATAATTGATACCTGATCAATGATGGTGCAGAGAACACAAAGGCTTTAAGGCATTCACAGTAGGAAATCAATATATAATAAAGTTTTTAACTTATCAGGCATAACAAATGCTAACAAACATAATGAAAACTGTATGGTTGTGGTTAGAGAGTTTGAACAGAACATGAAATTTACAATAAAAATTATTATAAAAATTTATAATAAAAGAATCACTTAATGTCAGTGGTCACTCTATTTCTCCACAGATAATGGCTATAAATTAGTGCAGCATGGTTGGGTGACTCATTTAAATCTAAGTGATTTTCCATGTACTAACAGGGCATTTTTCTTTACAGTTTAATTTTTAGAACTATTCTATTAAATGAGCTGCAAAGAACTTAATTCAGTGTACTTCCAAGACAGGAAACTATCACCAACAATTGCACTGCAGCTATATTATAAGAATCTGTAACATATATAAATAATCTGGCCATTAAATCTGGCCATAAAACATATATATGCACACATATATATGTATATATGTATATATGTACACACACACACATATATATATATGTACACACATATATACATGTGTATATATTGTGCAGTTACTTGCATGTCTATTTGAAATGCGTTGTGTTATACCGAATATTACTATTTTCTAAGTATTAATTTTATTTTCTATTTTTCCTTTATAAAATTAATATATAAAGCCAGCATGGTATATACCTACAACCCCACAACTCAGACGGCTGAGGCATGAGGATTGACATACAGCTGGGACTACACAATGAGACCTCGTCTCAAAAAAACAACTACTATCCTGGTACTGTAGTTCATGTCTATAATCCCAGTGACTTGGGCAGCTGAAGCAGGAGGATCATGAGTTTAAGACCAGAGGCAGCCTGGGCAATTTAGTGAGATCTTTTCTCAAAAAATAAAAAAGGAGCTTGGGGTGAAGCTCAGTGGTAGAACACTTCCAAAGTATGTGCAAGGCTTTGGATTCAATCTTCAGTCATATCAGAAAAAAAAAATACATAAAAGGGACTGGGGATATCTAAGTGGGGAAAAGAGTCATTCCTAAAATGCTTTCCAAGAGGCAGTCACTGTTAGTATTCTACTATCTCCCCCTTCAAACTTATATTTTTCCCACCTTGCTAAATCTGTGTGGTATTTATAACTTGTAATTCTCATCATAATTACATTTATTTTTTAATATTTAATTTCTTTCTCCCTCTCCCCACCTCTTCTCTTTCCTTTGAGCCACATAACAACAATAGTGCCATTCATAGAGAAAGAGAGGCTGCTTCGGACAAAGTATAACTTCATCTACCTCTACTATGCAATGTCTTATCACTGGCATGGAATGAAGGCTGAAGTACTGAAAAATCATTTCCTTGGGAAATTTGTCATGTGGGCATTATATTCTTAAGCTTTCTTAGGAAACAGATATTCTTGGGAGGTTCAGAAAACCACAAGGAATATAGATTCTCACTATCTAATTTTGACACAGAAGGAAGAAATTGTTGATAAAGAAAAACGATGGTAAACTGCATTGAGAAAATGTGATCAAGTGATACGAAAGCATTCATAATAAAGCATAAAATGCTGATCAGTGTGTGGCATCAAAAATAGACAAAAAAGAGCAAAGCACATTTTTTGAAGTATAGAGCGCTTTGTTATTGATTCCATGATTTAGATTGCTAAACCCCTAAAACTATTTTATGTCCTGACAAATGTTTCCAACACCTTGCACATATCATAATCTTAACATTTATTTAGTCCATTTATGCTCATTTTTGTCCCTTCTGTCTCCTATAGCAGAATACCACAGACTAGGTGACATAAGGATAGCAGAAAATTATTTCTCACAGACATGGAGGCTACGAAGTCCAAGATCAAAGCACCAACAGATTTGACATCTGGTGAGGGCTTACTTCCTGGTTGATAGATGGTGATTTTCTCTCCTTTCATCTCTTAGTAGAAGAGCAAAGAGACTATGCAGCTAGGCATGGTGGTGCATGCCTATAATCCCAGCACTCAGGAAGGGGAGCACGAGTATTGCAAGTATGAGGCCAGCTTGGTCTACATAGGCTTGTCTTAGAAAAAAGAGGTGAGGTACTCTATGCTCTATGGAGTCTCTTTTACAAGGGCACCAATGCTATTCATAAGGGTTCTGCCCCTATAACATAAATCATTTCCCAAAGGACCCTATCTTTAAATTTCATTACATGAAGTGTTAGAATTTCAACATATTTAGTAGAGGGCACAAACATTCAATCTACACCATGAATCTTCTCCACTAATATGATGAGCATGATAGTCACAATAGTGCTATCGGTATATATGCCAGCCTACTAGGCATTCAATAAATAAATGTTGATATTGTCAGAAAAGGTAAGAATAATTCTTTGGACTATGGCTGTGAAAGGTAAAATAACTAATAATAACTTAGACAATTTTAAGAATAAAATTCTTACACTAAAATGTCAAGTGATATTGATGGTTATCTGATTAGCTGGTCAATAAAGAACTAATTAAAAAGGAGGAAATATATATAACCAAGAATTATTTTAGAAGATTGCCAAGGAACTCCTAGGAACAGTTTAAGCAAAGCTGAAATTAATAAAAAAAAAATTGTTAAGTTTGAAAGAGCAATTAAAATTCTCTTCTGTTAGGTGTAGCATGAAAAAAAATACTGCAAGAAATAGTCCTCTAATGACTATTATGTGCAAAGCACTGTGATAGGTTCCATGTAGATAACAATGTAAGTACGATGTGTTCTTTAATCTCCAAGAGACTTAATCAAATTGAGAGGAGTGCTGTTTTCAGGGGAGGAAGACGTAAGGAGAAAAGCTGTATTTGTGAAGTCATTCTTAAAACAATACATACCACAGGAATACAAAGAAGAGAAATTCTATTAGTAGGAAGAACTGAGAAGGTTTCTAGGAGATGAACTAAATGATGAAAAGATGAAGGATTTAACAAATAACTTTTGTCAAAACAAAAGGAGACAACTTTGCCTAATATCAAAGCATTGAAATAGAAGCAAAAGACATTTCAATGTATTATTCTCACATAAGTGTGTTTTTCTTTACTTGGGCAAGAAGAAAAAAACAGAAGAGAATGAACATAAATGAATTAAGGGTTCAACTATTATTCCTTTCAAGCTGTAGTGTGTAAAAGCAACTCAATAAAATTCTTCCCCACCAGAAGTACTTTCATTTAAGTCCAATTGCAACGTGACAAATTTAATAGCTTAAATTTAATAGCCTTAAAATACTCGGCGAAGGAAATAGACGGAGAATCCATGATGAAGTAAATGATGTGAACTTGGTAGATCTTGCAAGGGTCTCTGCGACACACTCTCTTCTGGCATTCTTGATATTTTTTGCTCTTGAGTGGACCCATTTTTACTCCAAAAATGAGAAATTTGACTCTCTATCAGGCTTGTCAGGGCTTTTGTTTTCCTTCAACTTCAGGTTAGATGTTTATTCTTAATAGCAAATGCCTTTATCTTCATTCCTTTTCAAAGACCAATGCAAGGCCAAAATGCAAGAAGTCAGTGAATTCATATCACTTCATATTACTTTGCAAAGAAGATATCTAATACTTTTTAAGTAGCATTCATTACTTTTATAATATAGGATTATGTCTGTATACAGTCTTCAGGGAGGCAGGGACTAAATGAAATTGTAAATCCTAGATTATTTTTTGTTTGTTTTAATTATTTTCATGTCAAACATAATGAGGAAATTTTCGTGAAATAAAATTTCTTGACTTAGCCAATTATATGCCAATTGAATTTCTTTTTAATTTTTACTTTTGGCAATAATTTAAATCAGAGAAATGGAAGTGAAGATTCCCATTCTCAAATGCAATTTATATTAAGAAATAATGCTAAAAATGTTTTTAACTGAATACTTAAAACAATAATGATTATTTATAAATATGTACTACTTACAATATATTTATAAGGCCATGTGGCCATTTCCTTTATTTATTGTAATTTGATCACAAAAAAACATAAGACAGTATGAATAAGTTATATAAACATATGCAAATAGCACAGACTGAAGGAAAAGTCCCTTTCCTCACTCAGGGACTTTACATCTGCAGTTTCCTGTCCCCGGGGGGTTTTCTCCTTTCCCTTTCCACCTTCTGACATCTGCAGAGCAAGAATATTCTCATTCTTCAACTTTCCTGCTATGTTCTCAGCAAAACTTTCTTGATTACCTGTCTTCTGTCCTCTATTATTTCCTATCCTGTACCTTCCTAGAAAATATTACAATTAAAAAAAATATCTCTTTTGTCTGTTTAGCTCATTAGGTCAAGGACCTTGTCTCTTTTGTTTATGGTGAAAACCTCAGTACTTAAAACACTGCTGACAACTTTGTAAAAATAGTTGTTAAATGACTGGGTGAGTGAACTATTTAATGGCAAAAATAATTGGCTAAAAAGTAACTGCAATGCGAAGTTAAACTGAAAAACTTAGTCAAAGTAAATTCAGAATTTCATATGTAACTGGCAAGTTAATTTTAAAAATTTCATCTACTCAGCATTAATCTAAAATATATTTACTTTAAGCTTACTACTTATATTTAACTAATAAGACCTTAAGACTTCTTTAAATAAAGGAAACATTTTTATAGGATCTTCAAAAGTTATATTTGAGTATATTCAAAAGTGACATGGCTTTAGGCAAAGAAAAACCCATATAATAATAAAAAAGTTACAGTCTTACACAAAAATTAACTTTTGAGCTTAATCAAACATTATTTTTTAGATCTACTGTACTTAATGCAGTATTTTAAATGGTATTAAAACTAGAAAATACATACAGACAGTGGCAAATTTGTTTCCAATTTGGAAGTTTTAGGGCCGCTACAACTTTTGTCTTTGTATTTTCAGGAACTTGATAAGAATGACAAATTTCAAATGACATATCCCAAATTTACCCCAGGGATATTCCATGGTAATAATATTACTGTACACTATACTAATCAAAAATAGTGACATATACTAAAGGCCACACCACAGAAAAACAATTGTTTTTAATATTGAAAAAAAGGAATTCTAAGAATTAAGCTGAGTCATAGCATATAAGGTAGAAGATATGGACATACATTCACAACATAACAAAGTGGTACAAGAGCAATGGTACTTTTCTTTTGCTTTTAAAATTTTAAGACATCTCTTTTTAATCAAGTCCTCTTGCCATTACCAGCAATACTCAGCAACTTGGCATCAAACTTTGTGTTTGGCACAAATCAGTGTTTGAAAGCAAAAGCCATATCTGGATATGAGAATTGACTCACTCAACAACTGTATGACTCTGGATGAATGTTTAAATTCTCTGTGTAGGGAAAAATTGAGAGGAAATTGGCAAAAACTCCCAAACTGGGAAAACAACTTTTGAATATCTGGTTTGTAAATTGGAAATCTAGGGAAAACGAAAGTAACTTGGTTGCACATTTGTACAAAACCCTTCCTGATTGGACAATTGGACTGAAAGCTGATTGGCTCAGGCCATTCCATGGGCAAACTATATAAGGAGCTGCACTGTGGCAGCTCGACCCTTTTTTCGCCTTCTCACCCATTCCTTCCTGGACCACCGATGAGGAAATGCCTGTCCTGCTGCTCTCCCCCGGAACTTCGGTGAGGAAAGAACACTCTTCCATTGCAATCATCAACAAGGAAAAGAACCTGCTCTCTGTCTGATCACCCATGAAGCAACAGCTGTCTCCTTGTGACCACCGAGACGACCAACACAGGTGTTTGTCCCTGGAAGGCAAAAGTGCCTGAGGCTTTTCCTTTCTCCTGTCTCCTCCCAGGTCCGAGGGCCTCAGGAGTCTATGCCCCTCACCCGAGGGTCCCGAGTGAACTGTGTTTAGTATCTGTGTGCGCGGCTGCGCCACCCGTCCAAACCTCCAGGCCAGACTGGGAGGCACGTGCCCCACATTCTGTACTCCAGTTTCCTCATCTGTAAAATGAGGATTATCATACTGATAGCTCCTATGAGAATTAAATAAATTACTGTAATTTTTGTCAAGTACTAAAGTATAATACTTATTATTGTTACATACAATAAATCCTCCAAAGAGTAGCTATTAATTTTATAAGACAAGATCACACGCCAAGGGCAGGTGTGGGGTAGGGTACATGAGAAAGGGAAGTAAGAATCATCCTACCGTTGAAAAAGAAAGGTGTTCAAAAATTCAATAAAATTCATTCTGCATTGAACTGTTGCTATGTACAGAATATTGTGAAAGAGAAAATGTATAAAACGTGACTCCTCAAAGAATATGTTGTTGTTAGGTGCCATCAAGTCAGGTATGACTCAGAGCCCCTATATACAACAGAACAAAGCACTCCCCAACACTGTGCCAGGCACATGACCTTTTTTATGTTTAAGCTCATTGTTGTAGCCACTGTGTCAGTCCATCTAGTTGAAAATACCATGGCATGAGTCAGGTGCACATTCGTCTTCAATGTGACATCTTTAACAGCTTTTCCTAATGCAATGTGTCTTTTGATTTCTTGAGTGTTGCTTCCATGGGTGTTGATTGTAGAACCAAGTAAACCAAAATCTTGCACATAAAACTTTTCTCCATCAATTGTGAAGTTGCATATTGACCAAGTTGTACAGATTTTTGTTTTGTTGATGTTGAGGCACAATCCATACTGAAGGTGTATTCTTTGATCTTCATCAGTAAATGCTTTAAATCCTCTTCACTTTCAGCAAGCAGAGTTGTGTCATCTGCATGACACAGGTTGTAAATAAGTCTTCCTCCAATTATGATGCCACATTCTTCATAAAGTCCAGTTCTTGGATTATTTTGGTGAGCATAGAGATTGAAGAGATACACCCTGATGCACAACTTTCTCAACTTTAAACCAGGCAGCGTTTCCTTGTTCTGTTCAAACAACTGCCTCCTGGTCCATGTACAGATTCCTCATGAGTACAGTTAAGTGCCCTGGCATTTCCATTCTTGGCAATATTATCCATAATTTGCTCTATGTTGTCCAGATATGACTGTCGACCCACACATACTACTACTATATAGGGAAGGATTGTTGTTGCTGTTAGGTGCCCTCGAGTTGGGTCCAACTCAGCAACCCTCTGTACAACAGAATGAAACACTCCCTGACATGGTGCTATGCCTTACTATGTCAGTGCTTCTCTGCTATTCATAGGGTTTTCAGTGGTTGATTGTTTCAGGATTATTTTGGGAATGGGCTGCCATGTCCATTTCCCATTTTATGCAGCACTGGGGATCTAACCCAGGGCCTCAGAGACCACAGAGCAGAACTCCACCAACTGAGCTCAACCCAAGCCTTTCAAGGATATTGTTGTTGTTGTTGTTGTTAGGTGCCGTCAAGTCGGTATCCGACTCACATCGACCCTCTGTACAACAGGGGAAACACTATTATCAGTGCTTCTCCATTGTTCATAGGGTTTTCAATGGCAGATTGATTTTTGGGAGGGGGTTGCCAGGTCCTTCTCCCAAGCCTGCAGCACCTGGTGTTCCTGGCGGTCTCCCATCCAGGTATTAACCAGGCCCGATCCTGCTTAGCTTCCAAGATCTGACAGGGTCGGATTCCACAGGGCTATGACTGCAGGACCCCTTCAAGTATATAGGAGATAAGCACTTATATAAGATCAATCCCACATGGAATAATTACCAGAGGAGGTATATAAATAAGTTCAATTTAAGGACATACTTGGTTACTCTCTTTAGTAACCTTTTGTAAAGGACGACACATTTGAGGTGGCATGTCCATAGGTAGGTGAGAGGAAAGAATCTCTAGGGAATGTAATGACATGAACAAAAATGTGTAGGAAAGACAAGTATATTGTACAATCAGTAAATAATCCAGGTTATTGGTAATGTATGAAATATAGTAGCAGTGGTAATGATGAATAAACCCTAAAGATAATAGTATGAGATACTAAAGAATTTGTTTCTCTGCAGTTTTATAATAATATAAAATAAAAAGTAGCCAATGACATACCTTTTTAAATAGCACTATATTTGCTCATTCTTAGGCAAAAATATTCATTGTCTTACTCACTTTGTTTTTCCTGGTTTGCAGCAAAATAGTAATAGTCATTATCATAATACAATTATACATTAAGGCATACTATTCAAGGTGTACTTTATTATGTCTACATGTACTTTGTATTTGCAAGACAAATAGAAAAATTACAGGACAAAAGTAAACTATATGTCTTAATAGATAATGCCTATGCAGGAGGATAAAGTTTCTTGACTTGTTGAGTTCTGTCATTTACAGAGGAAGAAAGAAAAAGTAAAAAACCAGAAGGTAAATATAAGGAATAATGGATGAAAATATTAACTATTACATTATTTATTTATTTATTTATTTATTCATTCATTTATTTATATATTCATGTATTTAATTTAGCAGTACTGGGGATTGAACCCAGGGTCTGCCAAAAGTGCTCCACCACTGAGATGCACCCCTAGCCTCCTTTTAATTGTTTATTTTGAGACAAGGTCTTGCTAAGTTATATAGGCTGCTTTGCCCTTAAACCTGTGATCCTCCTGCCTCCACCTATGACTTTCAGATTACAGGTATGTACCATGATGCCTGGCTCAATTATTCTTTTTTTTAATAATCTTTTCCTCTATAAAGGTGTCCTATAGATAAAACAAGGAACTGCTATTCCTGGCAATATTGTGTAATTATGAAAAAGAAAAAACTAAATAGTTTTTAGTTTTCTTTACACGACAATAATTGGTATTTATTTTGTTGTTACCTCTCTGACTTTGAAAGTTTTGACATTTAAAGTGAGGAAAAGATTTGTGTAACCACAGATAAAAAGAATGTGAAGACTGTAAGGAAAGAGGTATAAATGTATTTCATCCTCTACGAAAAGCTTTGTCCTGTTTCTTGTGAACTAAGGGTTATGAGACACAAAGAGAAGAAAATCATTGAGTTCTGTGAGGTTTTTTTATTACTATTATTTCATATTTTCATGCTCATGTCTTATTCATTATCAAATGAGGTTCATTTACATACTCACCACAGAAGTCTACCAAACAATGTGCATGTGACACAGGAGTTAGTAGAACAAGCACATGACACGTTTTTTCTTTGGTGGTACTAGGGGCTCAAACCCAGGGCAAGCACTGCACCATTAAGCTACAACCCTAGAATCCCCTTTTTCAAGTTTTAAAAAATTTTGAAACAGTCTCACTAAATTATACAAGCGGCCTCAGGCCTTGAACTTGTGGTCTTCTTGTCTCCACCACCCACATTGCTAGGATTACAAGTGTGTGCCACCTGCACCTGGCTACGTCTCATTCTTAAAACAGCAAAATGGAAAGGTTTCGCTTCTAGATGTATATGCATATTTTGTCCATTTTTGTTTTTGTTTTGTTTTGTTTTGGGGACAAAGCCTCACTCTGTAGCTGAAGCTGGCCTGGTACTTGCTATGTAGCTTAGGCTGATCTTGAATTTACCATGATCCTCCTACTTAAATTTCGTGAATACTGGGATTACGAGTGTGTTCCATCACATCTGGCTCATAGGTTAAGTCTTGAACTAAGGGTAAGTTTACAAATTTGACTTTCATCACTATATTAATGATAAGATCCATGAACCTGTGAGACTAAATGAGATTACCTATGGAATAATAAAAAGAGCAAAGAAAAGTATTAAGAGCTGAGGACTGACCTACTTCAAAATCTAAAGATCTGGAAATAAGGAATCATGTATGAAATGAAGTGTAGGAAGTGAGATACGAGGATCTTCAGAGGGTGACGTGTGTAAAAATGAAAGGAAAGTTGTTTTGTGATGACACGATCGGTGATGTTAAAGTTATGGAGTAATGTATTCACAGAATTAAGTGGGGGAGATTTTCACTTTTGTTAGTATCTGAAATTTAAAAAGAGATCAGGATTAGGCTCATGGATCTTTTAGAGGAGGTGGTTAATAATCTATAATTAAATCTTTCCCTTGGGACTCATTTTTTTAGCAGTTATCAGAAGTGAAGATGAATGTATTTTAATGTGGAAGGATTATAGTCTTGTACGGAGTGCATCCTTGTGTTAAGGAGAGAGTCATGAGAGGGAAGACATTGCAAGAGGCAGCTCTGGGAGACGGAGTCTTAAATAAAGGTTTCTGCAGGATGTCTAGATCTTCCTTGAAGAGGCTATGAAGTGTTACTGCTCTGAGATCAGCCTACCAACTAAAGCACAAGGCATTCTGGAGCCTGACATGAATCTTGCTGAGGGGATGTGAGGGCTTCTACAGAGAGATCATATTTATCAAGAGCCTGTAGAGATAGGAAGGGTACCCAGGTAAAGAACACCAGTTTCTATATCACTTCCTTTAGAAGTACATGACTTCAAGTGTAGCTTTGTGCACAATAAAGATGTTACAGTAAACACCCAAGAGAGAGGCAAGTACTCTACCCTTGAGCACCCTGAGCCTCATTTTCTTATTTTTTATTTTGAGACAGTGTTTCACTAAGTTACACAAGCTGCCTCTGCCCTTGAACTCGTGATGCTCCTGACTCAGCCAGGTGTGTGCCACAGTGTGTGCCACAGGGCCAGCTGAAATAGCTTCTTAAGAAGCCTCTAGTTTTTCACTCTCCACGCAACTCTTTACAGTCTCCGAGCCTTGTAGATCCTTATGATGCTCCTGTATCTATTTGTTGACTTCAGTTCTCTGTTGCTTCTTTTATTTAGCTTTCTAAGTGAAAAAATTCCTTTTTCCCCCCTTTGGGAGCGTGTAGAGGAATGAGAGAAGCAAATCTTGCTTAACTTTTCCATCAACTAGTTACCATTCCATCTCCTTCCTTCCATTAGGAAAAAGAAAATCTCAGTTGAAAACTTAATGTTCTAGTCAAAGTCAAAGGTTTAAGAAATATTCATTGTTCACTGATATTTCAAGTGTTATCTGTGATCTCTTGGTGTTGTTGTTAGGTGCTGTCTAGTCATGTCCAACTCATAGCAATCCTCATAGGGTTTTCAATGGCTGAATGATTCAGGATTGCCTTGGGAGTGGATTACTATGTCTTTCTCTCACTTTTGAGGTGCTGGGAATCAAACACAGGACTTCAGTGATGGCAGAGCAGCACTCTGCCAACTGAGCTAAATCTCAGCCCCCTGTGATCTCTTAGTTATGAAATGTTATGCCCTTTTCTCTCTCCTTATCCTCCCCATACTACTGCTCTCAATATGCATACAAGGTGCAATTAAAAGATACAGTGAATGTTTAAATTTTTAAAAAATTATTATAGTAAAAGACACATCATCATTAATATCCCTCAAAATATTATCCCTAGATTCAAATATGCTTATCCCATCATAATTGCCACTTTCTGAAGCAGATCTGGACGTCCTTTTTTGTGAATGTGTTTAACTGTGCTATTATGGTTTCCCTGATATCCTGAATCAATTCAAAACATTTACGTTTTATAGTCATTTTGACTTAGGGGAAGAGAGAGAAGCCTCACAGCACTAGATTCAGTGAATAAGGTGGATGAAAACACACCATAGCATTTTTATTTGACAGAAATTACTGTACTTGAAGTGATGTGTGACACCAAGTGTCATGTCATAATGTCATGATGGAGGACTGAACTAAAGACACTCGGAAAAGAGGACTTCAACAGCTGCTTCAGAAAGCAGAAAGAACAATGAGATAAGTGTGTTTAAAGACAGGGGGATATTTTGAGAGAGATTAATGGCAATGTGTCTTTTACTATCATATTTTTTTACTTTAAACATTTACTATATCTTTTGATCATGCCTTATATATGTTTGTGTGATTTTAAAATTTTTTAATTTATGTTTTCCTTGCTCTCCTGTCTAATTTTGAGAAGTATCATGGCAGTTCTCTATTTCATCCACCATACATTCCTCTTTGAATATATTTCTTCTTGCCAAAGAGGTTATTAATAATCTCTGTTACTTTCTTATCACACCAAACTTAATTCAATCTTAGCATTACAACTATCTTCCTTTTTATATATGATTAAAGAAGCATTAAATTTTGGAAAGATCTCAGGCATAGGAAGTACGCATTTAATTTATATCAGAATTTTTCATCTTTAATTATATTACCAACTTTTTTGTATAACTATATATTTTCATCCCTACACATATGTCAGTTTGCCACACTGCAGGGGCCTGTGCATTCTGATGAGGCTGAAAGCTATGCCACTGGTATCTAAGATACTAACAGAGTCACCCATGGTGGACAGATTTCAGCTGAGCTTCCAGACTAAGACAGACTAGGGAGTAGGCACTGGAGAACCATTCTCAAAACAACTAACCATTGAAAACCCTATGAATAGCAAAGAAACAATGTCAGATATAGTGGCAGAAAATGAGCCCCCCAGGTTGGAAAGCACTCAAAAGACTATTGGAGAAGAGTTACTTCCCCAAAGTTGAGTCTATCTTGATGACAGAAATGGAGTAAAGCCCCAGGGACCTCAATTTACTGATGTGCAACGACTCAAAATGAGGAGAAACAATTGTAAACATACATTAATAATTGGAACATGGAATGTACAGAGTATGAATCTAGGAAAATTAGAAATCATTCAAACAGAAATGGAGCACATAAACATTGACATACTAGGCATCAGTAAGCTAAAATGGACTGGCATGGGCTGAAGAAAATTAGAACAAATGTAAGAGAGCCAAAGTATGACCTTGAGTATATCTCACCTGAGTTCAGAAACCACCTCAAGAACAGGTTTATTGCATTAGACACAAATGGCAGGAGACCAGATGAGTTATAGTATGACATAAAAGATATCATTCATGAAGAAAGCAAAAGATTATTAAAAAGATAGAAAAAAAGAAAAGACCATATTACATGTGAAAAGAGACATTGGAACTTGCCCTTGAATGTGGAGCAGCTAAAGTAAAAGGAAGACATGATCAAGTTAAGGAACTAAACAGAAAATCTCAAAAGGCAGCCAGAGAACACAAAAACAAATATTATAACGACATGTGCAAAGAGCTGGAGGCAGAAAACAAAAGGGAAGAACATGCTCTGTGTTTCTCAAGCTTAACGAAGTGAAGAAAAATCTTCAAGCCTTGAGTGGCAATAGTGAAAGATTCTGTAGGGAGAATATTAAAAGATGCAGGAAACATCAAAAGAAGATGGAAGGAATACACAGAGTCATTATATAAAAAAGAATTGGTAGATGACCAACAATTTCAAGAGGTTGCCTATGAAGAGGAACCAATGGTATTGAAGGTTGAAGGATGAAGTGGAATCTGCCTTGAAATAACTGGCAAAACACAAGGCTCCAGGAATTGAAGGAATACCAGTAGAGACATTTCAACAAACAGATGCACAACTGGAGGTGTTAACATGTTTGTGCCAACAGATTTGGAAAACAGCTACCTGGCTAACTGACTGAAAGACATCAATATTTGTGCCTATTCCCAAAAAAGGGGATCCAACTGAATGTGCAAACTATCAGACAATATCATTAAGATCACACACCTGCAAAATTCTACTAAAGATCATTAAGAAGCGACTGCAGCAGTATATAGAAAGGGAATTACTGGAAAATCAAGCGGGATTCAGAAGAGGGTGGGGAACCAGGGACATCATTGCTCATGTTGGGTGGATATTAGCCAAAAACAGAGAATATGAGAAAAATGCCTACCTACATTTTATTGACTATGCAAAGACATTTGACTGTGTGGATCATAAAAAATTATGGATAACACTTTGAAAAATGGGAATACCAGAGCACCTAATTGTACTCATGAGGTATCTGTACATGAACCAGGAGGCAGTTCAAATAGAGCAAGGGAACTTTGCCTGGTTTAAAGTTGAGAAAGGTGTACATCAGGGCTGTATACTTTCACTATATCTCTTCAATTTACATGCCGAGCAAATAATCTGTGAAGCTAGACTTTATGAGGAGGAACATGGCATCGGGATTGGAGGAAAACTC
The DNA here is from genome assembly GCA_007922755.1 of Pedetes capensis. Lineage (NCBI taxonomy): Eukaryota > Metazoa > Chordata > Mammalia > Rodentia > Pedetidae > Pedetes > Pedetes capensis. The sequence continues at coordinate 18,599 of VMDO01027436.1, forward strand.
ATTAACAACCTGCGTTATGCAGATGACATTACTCTGCTTGCTGAAAGTGAAGAGGATCTAAAACAATTACTGATGAAGATCAAACAACATAGTGTTCAGTATGTATTATAACTAAACATCAACAAAATAAAAATCCTTATAACTGGTTCAGTATACAACTTCACAATAAATGAAGAAAGGATTGAGATTGTTCATGATTTTGCTTTGCTTGGCTCTATAATTAAAACCCATGGAAGCAACAGTTAAGAAATCAAAAGACACATTGCTTTGGGAAGAAGTATGGCAAAAGATCTCTTTAGAATATTGAAAAGTAAAGATGTCATATTGGAAACAAGGTTTGCCTGACTCATGCCATGGTGTTTTCAGTAGCATCATATGGTTGTGAAGGCTGGACATTGAACAAAGGAGACAGGAAAAGAATTGATGCTTTTGAATTATGGCACTGAAGACATTTATTGAATATACCATGGACTACCAAAAGAACCAACAGATCTGTCCAGAAGTGGAACCAGAGTGCTCCTTAGAAGCAAGGACTGCTAGACTGCATCTTATATATTTCAGACATGTAGTCAGGAGAGACTAACCCCTGGAGAAAGACATCATGTTTGGGAAAGTGGCAGGTCAGTGAAAGGAAGGAAAACCCTCCACCAGATGGATTGACACAGCATCTGCAACAATGGGCTTAAACATAAATAAGATTGTGTGCCTGGCACAGAATCAGGAAATGTTTCAATCTACTGTACTTAGGCTCGCTATGAGTTGGATTCGACTTGGCACCTAACAACAACAACAACATATATTTTCAAATTTATATATTATGTTATAAAAATTTCCATAAATAATTCTAGTCATCATACTTTTGTTTTCTATCTCTGAAACTCTTCTTATAAATTTAGGCTCCATTCATCCCTAGGGGTTGCTTTTCTCTAATGTCCCATATCCAATCAGTGATTTTTCCATTTCAATGATTCTTACAACTTCCCATTTTTTTCCATTTCTGTTCAGGCTCTTATCACTTCTCACCTGCATTACTTTCATAGAATTATAATTGCTCTCTGGGTTTCAAATACTTCTCTTCACTGTCCATCTTGCTTTACTAATGATAAATTAATCTTCCTAAAAGTCTTACAACCCACTTTCCACCATGACATTTCCCTGTTCAAAATCTTTAGTAGGGGGGAGGATGGAAAACTGACAAAAGAATATTTGCTTGGGAGAAGATATGGGAGCAACATTTTTGTGTTTCTTTTTGTACTCTAAATTATTTTAAAATGTTATTTTGGGTAATTAATATAAAAAATTAATTACATAAAAGTTACAATTAAAGTGACCTCTATAATGTGCTTCCAACATTCTTTTTGCACTTCTTATTCTACTGTTCTGTTAATTGAAATTTCTTCTCTCTGTATATTCTCTCCACTTTCAAATTATGAGAATTATGTCCTTGTATTGTTTCATACCTAAATTCCCATACTACATAAACTTCTTGACTAAATTTGCTGGAAATAATTCCCTTTTGCATATAACAAATCCAACTTCTTATGATAACCAGTAACTATACTCACATCACTTAAGCATTACATTGCAACTTCTATTTTCATTTTCTTCTCAAATTAAAGAAAAGTACATCTTTAAGGAGAAGACTTTTCTGTCTTTTAAAATAGAGGCCACAATCATTTAGAAATGCACAGCAGGCATTTAATAGACATTTATATATCTAATAGGTAAGTATCAAACAGTTCAAAGGCAACAACACATTTCTCATGGAGTAAATTTTGACTTTGTTCTAAAATTAAAAGCAGAAACAGAAATGTGTTGCCCTTGGAAACACATGTAAAAGAGCCCAGGTTATAGCAATTGTTTAATCTAGAATTAAAATATTGAGTTTAAATGTGACACATACACTATAGTAAGTCACTTATAGAGTATAAATGTGACACTTTCTTCTTATCCAATTAAATTATAAGGTGCCACACAACATTCAGGTCTCTAATATTACCTCAAGTTGCAGGGAGTATAAGCAGCACTCTAGCTGTCCCTTTGGCTTTGTTTCCATGTGCATCATTAAAAGATCAACATTTGCTTAAATTGCTATCATTGTGCAGCCTTGATAGAAGAAACTCATGAGAGACACCATTAGCGCTTTTTTAATGAAATATTAAATCACTATGGCACTGAGTATATGAAATGAGCCAGCTTAACCACAACCTAAGCAGAACAAACAAACAAAGACTTGTAAACACATAAATAATTAGGACATTTCTCTCTTCCCTTCTTTTCCAGTGACACAACTAAACTGGATCAAAGAAAGCAAATGAATACATCCAGCTTCTTGGGCAGATTAACTGATATTTTTACTACACATTTAATCCACGTTTCACTGCAGTAAGCAATTCAGGCAAAGATCTGATTACTCTATTTATCATGTGATACTCTTTACAAAAGCCGAAAATTACACTCATTCTAAATCTTATGCTAGCTGGCAGTAAACTGCTCAGAGCTGGCCAAGAGTTTGCTTATACAATGCTGGTAAATTGCCAGAACACACAGAATAGCTCTTTTGGCCTCTGCTTTCCACCATAGCTGATGGCAAAGGAGAGAGTTGGCAGTGCAGTCACCACTCCAGCCACAAGTTGCTGCTTCTGTCAGGCTCCACCCTGAAGGGATCATAACTACAATAATCATTTGTTGAACAGATTTCCTATGTGCAAGTTGTGTACTAAACCTGCAGGATTGGCACTCAGTGGGAGTACAGCCACAAGCGAATGCAGTTATCATGGAATTCTGAGAAGGGAGGGTGATGGCCCACATAATGAAGGAAAAATACATCCTTTATTTTTTTAACTCAGACATAATAAATATATCATGCAGAAATTTTTCACTTACTGTTCTCTTTGTCCTTGCTGACTTTGGACTACATTACAAAAATCCTAAGTAAAAGATTCTTTTCACTCTACTTATCACCACTGCAACTCTTGAACACATAAATAAAGCTCAATACGTTTTTCAATTCAACCATTATGTTTTGATTCCAAATACAGTGCTATTGCCACTCACAACTATTCGTGATTCCATTTGTTGCATGAACAGCTGATATCTGTATCTCACAGCAACAATATTACTTCTTTACATTGTCAGTTTCCAACTATTGTCTTCATCCAAGTATATCTGTAACTAGGATTATCAATGTAAGAAAGTATTTTTGTTTGTAGAGCCAACTGATATTAGCAGAGCTTTGTTCAGCAACATCCAGGATGGTGATTGGCTGATTCTTTTCTTTTGTTTGCCAGTATTCCTATTTGCTTCAATTTAAACTTTTCCTCAATGTCTCTGTCAACAGTGTAATCTTAAATACTTTTCTTAGTTTTGCCACTATCTTCTATCTAGAATGACAGAATTGTGCTTTAAGTAGATTTTATTCAATGATAGGAATGCATTCTTCTGGGACCTACAGGCTGATCTCTATAAAATAGAGCTTTTAAAATAAAAAAGTAAGGAAACTCATATAGAGATAGGCTAGATACTACATTCAGTGAGAAGATGAAATGTCACAATGTTTTGAAACTCTTTGGTTGCATTTACAAATGGAGGGAAGCTATCTCTTTGATATAATGATTTCACAACTGGTTTCAATACAAATGTGTTTATATGAGGGCAAAGTCTTTTCCTATTTTACTGTCATATTTGCAGCTCCTGGTCAATATCTGGAACATGGAACATTAACATTTGTTTGATGAACAAATAAAGTCTATAACTTGGAGTTTTTGGAGCTCAGAAAATAATACCCTAACATAGAGTGCTTTGGTATGCGGAGTATATTTAGCTGAAGGATATTAAAAATACCTCAGAAGATTCCTCTGCGGCCTTCTGCTTTCCTGTCTCCTACCCATATTTCTCTTCCTAAAGCAGTTCATAGATACCAGAATTCCTCTTCCCCAACATAACTCATGGAACCTGGAAATATTACCCTTTCTTCCCCCATCTTTCTGTGTAGGACCTCGCCACAAAGACACTCTCTGTACAACTTGGCCTCATAGTAAGTCATAAGATCCTCATTTCAGAAAGTACCGGAGAGGTCAAGAAGAATCTGAAGTGAGGCCTTGTTGGGTACCTCCCTCAATCTGTCAACATTAGGTTATACTCTTTGGTTGAATCATTTCTACTTGGCTATTATTCATCAAACATCAACATAAAAACAGCCGTTCATTTCCTGGGTCTCTGAGTATTTACTTCTGAAGGTTTCTATGTCACATAACATGTTGATAAATTTGTTATGCTTTTCTCTTGTTAACCTGTCTTTTGTTGGTCTCTGAATATTTACTTCTGAAGAATTCCCATGTCACATAAAATGTTGATAAAATAAATTTGTTATGCTTTTCTCTTCTTAACGTGTCTTTTGTTATAGAAGTGTCAGTATGACCTCTATGATGGAAGGAAGGATTTCACACCTTCCTGGACCTGCGGTGCAATCACATATCTTCATTATATAGTCAATCTCCACTGTCACCTTTATCTAAATTCCCAAATCATTTCCTCCTAGGTGTTTTTGAATCTTTCAAATATTCACATAAATAGAAATTGATTACAGGATCTTCAAGATTTCTGTTAGTTCCAGCCAAGAAATCATTGTCAGTGTTTTGCTCTGTATTGTATTTTCTTATCTTTCAAAATGTTGAAAAAAAGGCAGGTGCTATGTGACCATATTTTTAGGTCTCAGGTTTCCAGGGACAATTAAATAAATTTAAATATATATTATATGAAAAATATGTAAAAACTTTGCTATCTTTATGTTTATTACAAAGAACATCATTAAAATTTTTTAAACAAACAAATATAATACAGATTCCAGACAAGTCTATGAAATGTATTAATAGTTTCAATCTTGCTGAGTATGTAAGAGCTTGGAAATCCCAAAGTTACTCTGTATCTGTAACTTCTGAAATTTCAAGATTACAAATTTCCAGATGCTAGCATTACCTTGAGATTAAGCTTTGAACCCAGTTAATTAAAAGTTGCAACAACTAACTTGGCTTCTGTCCCATTACAAAAATCTGTAAAATGATACTCTATCTAAGCAGAGTTCTCCTAGCCAAATATTAGAGGAAAAAAATCTTTAACTTTCAAGTATAAATATAGTAATTGGGCTGCAATTACATTTTATACCATGTTTTCATCCATAATACTTTTAAATTCCTTTAATAATCCATTTCAAGCCCTAATCACTTTTTATCTGTACTGCAGCAAAAATGTATCTCAGTTTGACCCCTACCTCCTTTCTCTCTTACTCTGCTTGATCAAGCTCAGTTCAATCCAGCTGAAGAATAACAATTATTAAGAGGTTTTTAGGTGGGAATTTACCATAGTGGATCTCACTGGACACAGTACTGACTCCATAGTGACCCTGCGTAAACATTTTTTTTTGTATGCCTGTCTCAAAAAACTCATTTCTAGTGAGAACCTTATAAGAAATAATTCTCATATTCCAGCTGCACATTTCTTATCTGGATAACTTTATTGAATTTATTTAATCTATATTTTAAAAATCCTCTCTCTGGCTGCCAGTTGGCAGCCATAAATTTGAAATATGAGCTCATAATCTATTTTATGATTCATCATTCAACTGTCCTTACTCATCATCTTGCATTTTATAAAACGTCCTGTATGCTTCCTTGACATGTATTACAGTGGTTATAGATGAATTAAACATTATTAATCCAAGACTGTAACTGGCTACTATCTGATGCTGCTTAGTTACTTAATTACATTAGACAGACTAAATTGTTTCAAATGAACTTACACAAAGGTCCTTAATAAAATAAAACAGTGATTTTATTTTGTGTTATCTGCTTTCCGCCAGGAGGTTCTCTTGGGGTTTCTGCAGTTTTCTTTCCTTTCCTATTAGCTAGAAAGCACAATCTAGTAAGCCTGTGAAACTTGCAGGAGCTTACACTGAAGATATTTCTCTCTTTGACAAGCACTATGGTAAGATTTGGGGCTGCTGTGTAAGCAGCAATATTTAGTGGTTTTCTCTTAAGGGAGCTGGTTACTGAAGTGACTTAGAATGCCTCCGGAAAGAACGAAGAACTTTCATATTGATAGTGTGTGGAGGGGATAACTTTATACAAAATTTCAAGTAAAGTGGATATTTGAAATACAGAAGAAGTTTCCAAAGTAGAATTTAAAATGTCAGCAGATTCACAGAGGAACTGCCTTAGACAACAAGCAGTAAAAGGTTGTTGTTGTTGTTAGGTGCTGTGGAGTCGAGTCCGACTCATAGTGACCCTATGTACAGCAGATCGAAACACTTGCCGATTCTGTGCCAGGCAAACCATCTTATTTATGTTTAAGCCCATTGTTGCAGACACTGTGTCAATCCATCCGGTGGAGGGTTTTCCTCTTTTGCGTTGACCTGCCACTCTTCCAAACATGATGTCATTCTCCAGGGATTGTTCTCTCCTGACTATATGTCTGAAATATGTAAGACGCAGTTTGGCCATTTTTGCTTCCAAGGAGCACTCTGGTTGTACTTCTTCTAGGACAGATCTGTTGGTTCTTTTGGCAGTCCATGGTATATTCAATAGACGTCTCCAGCACCACAATTCAAAAGCATCAATTCTTTTTCTGTCTCTCTTGTTCAATGTCCAGCTTTCACAACCATATGAT
>VMDO01027437.1:0-25253 GCA_007922755.1 Pedetes capensis
AACACCATCTAGATATAAGTTGAAATAAGTTCAAGCTAAATTTTATAAAATAAAATAAACTAGCACATTTTCTTTGGTTACTACACTTCAAAACATAGCAAGGCTGTGTTCGATAAACAAGAAAAATCATAATCGATCATCATTTAAAATAAAGAATTATAAAAATTCAATATTTTATTGTTTAGTACTAAGTCTTGGGTGGTCATAAAATCATTTAAGTTACTGGAAAATTAAACTCAAATTAAAATCCAAAGCATGACTCATGATCTTTTGGTCCATGTTAGCACAACTTATTAACTATTTTAATTTTATTCCTAAACACAAGGAAACACACACTGAGCCTTAGTGTGCCTGTATTCTACCAGTTTATGTGATTTCTTCAAAGATAGCTCAAAGTTAATTTATCCTGCTAAGATGAAGAACAAGGCAAGGATGTCCCCTCTCAGCATTCCTTTTCAATATCATATCCTAGCTACTGCAATAAAACATGAAAAAGAAGGTATATATGTATAATGGGCTGGGATTTAACTCAGTTGGTAGAGCGCTGCGCTGCAGTCTCTGAGGTCCTGAGTTCAATTCCCAGCACCGCAAAATGGGAGAAGAGCCTGGCAATCCAATCCCAAAGCAATCCCGAAACAGTCAGCCATTGAAAATCCTATGAGGGTCGCTATGAGTCGGATACTAATTCGATGGCACCTAACAACAACATATATATATATATATGAAAGGAAGAAATAAAATTGTCTTTGTTCACAGATGACATAAATGTGGATATATAGAAAATCCAAAATAATAAAAAGTAGTCTCATGGAATAAGCAGCTATAGTGAGGTTGCAGGATAAAAGGCTAATATACAAAAGTCAGTCTCTTCCCTATATATCAGCAATGAACAAGTGGAATTTGAAATTTAAAGCATGATATAATTTACATTAACACCTCTACACATGAAATACTTAGGTATAAATCTAACAAAATATGCACAAGATCTATATGAGGAAAAGTGATTAAAGAAATTGAAGAAGAACTAAATGAATAGAGCAGGAGAAGGATATGGCAACCCACTCCCGAACCAATCCCAAAACACTCAGTCATCGAAAATCCTGAGGGTCACTATGAGTCTGACCCAACTCAAGGGCACCTAACAACAACAACAAATGAATGGAGAGATATTCCATGTTTGTGGAAGGAAAGATTGAATATCATAAATATGTCAGTTCTTCCCAACTTTATCTATAGTTCAAAGCAATTTCAATCAAAACTCTAGCAAGTTATTTTGTAGATATTGACAAACTGACTCTACAGTTTACATGGAAAGGCAAAAAATCTAGAAAAGCCAACACTATATTGAAGGGGGAGAACAAAATTGAAGGACTGATACTACTCAACTTTAAGACTTATAAAACTGTAGTAATCAAGACAATGTGATATTGGTAGAACAGACAAACGTATCAGTGAAACAGAATAGAGTGCCCAGAAATAGATCCACATATAAATAGTCAAATGGTATTTTAAAAAAGAGAGAAGGTTACACAAGGTAAAATGATAGTCTTTTCACTTATTTGTAATGCTGAGAATCAAAACTAAGGCCTCGTACTACCAGGCCATTGCTCTACCACTGACCTATATGTCCAGTCCTAATGATAGTTTTTTCATTTTCATTATATAATGCTGAAACATCTGGACATCCACACATGTAAAAAATATCTAAACACAGTCATTATACCATTCAGAAAAATTAACTCAAAATAGATCACAGAATTAACTATAAAAATCATAGAACTCCTGGAAGATAACAGAGGAGAAAATCTGAATGACTTTGAGTATGGCAATGACTTTTTGGACAAAACACCAAAGCCATGAAAGAAATCATTGATTGACTGTGCTTCATTAAAATCAAAGCCTTCCACTCTGCAAAAAATGTTTACCAAGAGAATGCAATGATAATCCACAGATTTCTGGAAGAAAATATTCACAAAACATATATCTGATAAAAGACTCTTGTTTCAAATATACAAAGAACTCTGAAAATTGAACAAGAAAACAAATACCCCAATTAAAAATGAGCAAAAGACATGAACATAGACTTCATCAAACAAAATATAAGACAGCAAATAGCATATAAAATACTCAATATGTCATTAGAGAATTGAAAATTAAAGCATCAATAAAACATCACTACACATCTATTAGAATGACCAAAATCAAAAACACTAACACCACCAAATGCTGACAAGGACATAGGGCAAAAAGCACTCTCATTCATTGCTGATGGGAACACAGAATAGGGCAGATACATTGGAAGAGGGTTTGTTAGTTTCTTAACAGAATTAAAGACTCTTTTAAAGTGAGTTAGTAAACATACTCCTTGGTATTTACCCAAAGGAACTGAAAACTTATCTCCACATCAAAACCTATACACAGCTAGATGTGGTGGCACATGCCTGTAATCCCAGCACTCAGGAGGCTAAGGCAGGAAGACCATGAGTTTGAGGCCGGCTGGGCTATACTGTGAGTTCAAGGTCAGCCTGGGCCACATCAGGAGGCCCTGTCTCACAAAGTAAAATTTAAAAACCCTACACATGGATATATAGGTTTAATCAAAAATGTCAAAACTTGGGAGTAAATAATACATTCTTCAGTAGGTGAGTGAATAAATAATCTGTAGTATATCCAGACAATGGAATATTATTCAGCACTACAAAGGAAAGAGCTACCAAGCCATGAAAAGATATGGAGAAACAACCAATGCATATTATTAAGGGAAGGAAGCCAATATGAAAAGGCAATGTACAGTATGATTCCAACTATATAACATTCTAGAACAAGCAAGACTATGGACAGAGTAAAAAGATCAATGGTTTCCAGAATTGGCGACGGGAGGCATGAATAAGTAAAGCACAGAAGATTTTTAGAACAGCAAAACTATTCTATGTTACACTATAATAGTGAGTAAATGCCATTATACACTTGAAAAAAAGCCATAGAATATACAATGCCAAGAATGAACCTTCATGTAAACTATGGACTTTGGGTGACATTGACATGTCAATGTAGGATCATCAATTATAACAAATGTATCACTCTAGTGTAGGATGTCAATAGCAGGAGGTACTGTGCATATGTAGTAAAAAGTTAAAACAACAGTGATGATATGGGAGAAATATCAAATGTGTAGAGTCCTTGTGGTGGTGAGCAGAAGGAAAGAATCACTGGATAATGTTTTGCTTTTATAAGAAAAATTATATTTAAGTATCATAAAATGTTAATGTAAATCTCAAAAGCATAAAAACAGAATATATACCTTCAAAACCAGTAGAAGAAATGAAGGGAATATGGAAAGCTGTATTAATCCAACAAAAAGCTGATGAAGAGGGGAAAAAAAGAGAAGGCAAAGAGCTGGCAAACGGAACCCAAACTACAAAAAAAAATCAAGTTGCACAATGATATGTATATGATGACACAATTTATATAAAGTTTTAAGGGCCTTGAAAACACTTATAAGCCCACAATACTACTTGTTGTTTATGGATATGTAAATAATAAACACAAAGTTTGTGATAACACTTATCTTTGGAAAGAAAGGAAAATGAATGAAAAGAAGGATATATAAGAATCACAACTGTACCAATTTCCATTTTTATTTTAAAATACTTTTTAAAATAATAAAACCTGATATCAATATTTTGCAAAGATGAGCAGTGAGTACCTCAATCATTTGTTATATTATTCTCTAATTTTGCCTTTATGTCCGAAACAATTCTTAGTTTTAAAAAATAAGTGGAAAAAGAAGAGTAAGACACAGAAAATCTTGTTTTTGAATATCTATATGAATAATTGAAATAACTTACTGGAATAAGCATGCAAAACAGCTAGAAAACTTACTTGTAACAGTGATTGTGGAGAATTGCAGCCTACTTCAACTCTACCTGCTACATATTTATTTTGTTTTGTTTTACAATGATCATATATTAATATGGTGGTGGTGGTGTTAGATGCCATCAAGTCAGGTCCAACTCATAGTCATCCTCTATAAAAGATTCTCCAAGACTGTGCCATACGGGGCACTATGTCAGTGCTTCTCTGCTATTCATAAGGTTTTCTTTTTTTAATAGATCATTTTATTTAATTTTAGTGTTACAAAAATGCACAGAAAGAGGTTTGATAAGATAGCAAGCCAATACAAACTCTTGGGACATTAGCTTTCAAATTACTACTAGAAGCAAAGTGAATCATATAATACTGAAATCAATGTGTGTTTTAAAGGTAAGTTACAATGTTTATGAGGATCATATAAAGAATATCATTTGACATTTTCAAATTTAAGTATTTAAACATTTCTCTAGGTGTTCTATGAAACTGTGTCAACATTGCTTTAGGCTTAATGCATTTTGTAATGTTTTTAAGGAAAAAACGTGACATGGGTCTATAATTAAATATTACTATTTGGCCTGTGGTTAAGGCTTTGGCATAGGAATGCCATTTGGTGAGAGCATACACAACCAAAATATTGAGGATTTTTTTCAACAGGAATAAGTAAAAATTTGCTTAAGGTATAATATTATATATTTAAATTTAAGCAATTGCAGATAAAAAAAATCAGTTTCCATTTCCTTAACTTCTCTGAAGTAAAAATAAGTTTTCATGCTCACACTTCAAGATTGCTGCATATTCTCATGTGGTTGTTGTTAGGTGTGGTTGAGTCCATATTCAACTCATAGCGACCCCATACAACAGGCGAAACACTATTGTCAGTGCATCTCTGCTATTCACAGGGTTTTCAACGCGGATTGATTTTTGGGAGTGGGTTGCCGGGTCTGCCTCCCAAACCTACAGCACCTGGTGTTTCCAGGTGGTCTCCCATCCAAGTGCTAACCAGACCCAACCCTGCTTAGCTTCCAAGATCTGAGGAGATCAGATGCCACAGGGCTATGGCTGCAGGTGTGGTTGTTGTTAGGTGCCATTAAGTAGGTCCGACTCCTAATGACTCTCATAGGTTTTCAATGGCTGCTTGTTTTGGGATTGATTTTCAGGAGTGCACTGCTATGTCCTTCTCCCATGTTTGCATAGTCCCTGGTATTTCTTTCCTTTAATATCTGTCCACATTAACCTTCTTCAATTCTTTTACTTCTGTGTGAGTGCTCTCTTCTACCTCAACAATTTATCATGTCTCAATTATCTGCCTGAAGTGCTGAGCATTAAGTGAATGCCTCTTCAATCTTCAGATTTTATTTCAAATATTGTATAAGATTTCCCAGTGTCCACTTTACATAATGTCTTCCAAATGTTTCATGAGATCTTGTATTCTTCTTATATAGTATTTTTAAATTTTTATGTTAAGTAGCTACATCTTTTTTGATTAATGTCTATTTTTCTCAGCCTTGCATATTCTCCTCATTAACAAGTATTTTAGCTTCCCATTATAGTCTGTCATGTACTAGACATGTATAAAGTATTAAGAGAATGAATGAATGCATGAAAAGTGAATTATACATAAGAAATGGGTATAAGAGAAATATGTGATATTTCAGCATTACTTGGCAAAAACTAAACAAGTACTATTTCTAAGAGAATTACTAGTATTTTCCCCAAATGTCCCCAAGGACATTAATATTATTCAATTCTAGCTATTTTAAAATTTTCAGCCTCACTTCGGTCTGAACATGGAGTGAAACTTATATGACTGATTTAGAAATACGTGCAAAAAAGCAATCTGGTATTCTATTTCAGTATTTTTTCTCTTAAGGCAAATACTGATTTATACTTAAAGAGCCCATCTATTCTGAATGTTAAATTATTCAATAACATATTTGCCAAAGGAATCTCCACATAGACATCTAATAACATGAGGATCATTCACTTTTTTATATTATTGGGTAATGTATAGAAAATATATGGTGACAATGAATCTTTATTTATAAATGTTGGTGGAGTAGAGAGTAGTAAGTCATTTGCTATATCCATTATGCAACTATTAAATCACTTTTGTTTGTAAATTCATCATCTTACATATTTCACAGAACAGAATAAACTAAAATGTTGTTGTTAGGTGCCATCGAGTCGGTATCCTACTCATAGCGACCCTCATAGGGTTTTCAATGGCTGACTATTTCAGGATTGCCTTGGGAGTGGATTGCCAGGTCCTTCTTCCATTTTTGCGGTGCTGGGAATTGAACTTGGGATCTCAGAGACTGCAGTGCAGCACTCTACCAACTGAGCTAAATCCCAGCCCATAAACTAAAATAGAAAAGAAAAAAGTAGGAATTTTAATTAATATGTAATGAAAATCATATGCAATCATGGGTTACATTCTCACTGATTTTTTTCTTCCCCCTATTGTTTCACATGTTCATATAATTGCATCTCACATTTTGAGATTTTCTTCTCCCTCTCTATCCCTCTACATTATTTCCCCTCCCCTTCCTCCTTTCCCAACCACCACTCCCACCTGTTTATCCGCTCCACCCTTCTTTCCAGTCTGCTTGTATTTTCCATTCTTAGATAGATTTGATTGTTCATTTTTATATGTCTGAATATGTATAATCTTTTTCTTCCTTTAAGTTGCATTTAGCTTTCACATATAAGTGAGAACAAATGGTATTTCTTTCAGTCTGGTTTAATTTGCTTAAAATGATGTTCCCCAGTTCCAACCATTTTGTTGTAAATGACATAATTTCATTCTTCTTTATTGCTAAGTAATATTCTATTGTGCATATATACCACAATTTTTTAATCCACTCCTCTATTGACGTACATCTTGGCTGATTCCATACCCTTGCAATTGTGAAGAGTGCTGCATTAAATACAAATATTTAGTACAGGTGTCCATTTGTATTAAATTTTGTATTAAATTTGTATTAAATTTGTATTAAATACAAATAGTACAGGTGTCCCTGTTCTATTCATAGGGTTTTCAATGGCTGATTTTTTGGGGGATTGTTTGGGGAATGGGCTGCCTGGTCCTTCTCCCATTTTTGCAGTGCTGGGGATCAAACTCAGGGCCTCACAATGTGCAGAGCAGCATTCTACCAACTGAGCTAAATCCCAGACTGCATTAATATGGTAGGCAGCAAAAATAATAAAATTTAAGTGGGAACAAGGAAAAAGAATGCAAGGGAGTCTGGACACATCTTTATTCTTCATTAGGAAAACTTCAAGCAACAATAGTTAAAATAAGAGACAAAGAACATACTTGAAAATGCAATTTTCAATCAAATCCTCTCTCAATTAGGGTTATGCGCCATTATGTAAAAATGCTTCTAGTAGCTATTAAATCAATGCCAAATGTAGATATTTTCTTATATTCTTGCTAAGACTTTCCATTAATACAATGGGAAAAAATGAAGTAATGAAATGATATAAGTTTTATTAAAGCATTGTCTGTGCTGTCCTGTGGCAGCTGGTCTTAAAGATTAGCTCATTCTTAGGCTGTAATTAGATAATGCTGGCTTTGTTGACTTGAAGTAGAAGACTAATCCAGGGAATTTACAGTGACAACAATGTTAGATTGCTGATAGGAAAACAGGAAAAGAAAACAGGATGAATCAATAGACTAGAAGAGTCCTATTCCTGTTTCTCAAGAGGATTTCAAGTATGTTTAAATTTAATAGAAATATTGTATATTCATAAGTATAAATACTGTAGCATAGATGATAAATGAATACATAATAACATGCATTCTGTACGTGGAGGGCTACTTCAAAACAGAAATTACAGTTCCAAGATGTAATCTTTGTGGTAAGCAAATACATTTTGAATAAAAATATATTGTATATTACAGAGATAGAGGATAATAATATTATTTCAGCATTATGTGGAAATATCATTGTGGACATGTTTTATAAAATGTGCCTATGGCTGGGTTCATTATTTTTAATAACAAAGGAGAACTGCTATAATTACAACTCATAATCCTATTGCTGAGATGGAAATAAGTCACAAGCTAGCTTTAGTAGAAAAGAACAAAAAGGAGAGAAAAAGATTTACTTCAAAATGTGCAATGTCAAATACATAGAATTTTCCAACATGGATAGTGCATTCTTCATTAATTTCTTTAAAAGTCTAATGATCAAAGTCAAAAAGAACAGTTTAGACCAATATTTCTCAAAAATGAATATTTAATAGTTGCATAATTGATATAGCAAAGGTCCTATAACTCTGTACCTCCTTAACATTTATTATTAAAAACTTTTATCCAAAATGGGGCCTTCAGAAAGACAGGATAGAATAGGGTCTTCTATGCACCTCCAAAGCACCTGATCCTGTCAATTCTCTGAAAGTAAACAGGGTCGGGCCTGGCTAGTACTTGGATGGGAGGCTGCCTGGGAACACTACGTGCTGTAGGCTTAGGAGAAGGACCTGGCAACTCACTCCCAAAAAACAATCAGCCATTGAAAACCCCATGAATAGCAGAGAAACACTGACAGTAGCATTTCTCCTGTTGTACACAGGGTCACTATGAGTCTGATACTGACTTGATAGCACCTAACAACAGCAACAATACACCTCTAAAGAACTTCTTAATTCATCTCAAGCAAAAGTAATACCTGTCAACATGTGTCCACTTTCTGTAGAACTGCCATCAAGTTTTAAACTTTGCAGTGTTTATTCAAACTTTGAATATTCAGAGCCAGGTGTGTTAGTGCACATCTGTAATCCCAGCGACTCCAGAGGCAGAGGCAGGAGCATTGCAAGTTTAAGACCAGAGAAAGCCTGCGTAACTTAGTGAGACCCTATCTCAAGATAAAAAAATTTTAAAAGGGGTTGGGGTACAGCTCAGTAGTAGAATGTTTGGAAAGTATGCATGAGGTCCAGGGTTCAGCCCCTTAGTACCCCCCCCCAAGATAAATGTTCATAAACTTGGCCAGTGGCTCAAGAGACAGAGGCAGGATGATTACAGATTCAAGGCCAGAGGCAGCCCACACAACTTATCAAGACCCTGTCTCAAAATTTAAAAAGAGAGTCTAGGCTGCAACTGAGGATGCAGTAAGTGGCAAAGTGCTTGCTTAGCACACATGAGGCCCTGAGTTCAACTCCCAGTACTGGAAAAAAAAGAGTTCATAACCTTGGATATAGCTTTTTGTTGTTGTTGTTAGGTGCCATCGAGTCGGTATCCAACTCATAGCGACCCTCTGTACAACAGGGAAAACACTATTGTCAGTGCTTCTCTGCTGTTCATAGGATTTTCAATGGTAGATTAATTTTTGGGAGGGGGTTGCCAGGTCCTTCTCCCAAATAGCTTTTTAGCTTCTAGGAAATTATTCTACAGAATCCCATAATAGTACAAAAATGTATGTACCAGGGCATTCATTGCAATATTGTTGATAGTTTTTTGCGATAGCCAAACGTTAGCAGGAATTCAAATGTTTATTAATGTGGAAGTATTTAAATAAATAATCATGTATGCACATAATGAAATGTAATATGTATACACATACAAATTCATAGGTACCAACATAGAAAAATATGTACAATATACTAAATAAAATAAAATAAATATACTGTACAAGGCTGTGATGAATATAATCCCATTCTCATTATTGGTCTATGTATGTAAGGAAGAAAAACTAGTGTAATAAGCTAAAAACTCTTAACAATGGAGGTTATAGAACACTTTTTATTTCTTTTTTTATGAAGGGCTAGGAATTGAATCCAGCATTTTGTGCATGCTAGACTAATGCTCTACCACTGAGCTACATTCCCAGCCTTATATTCTTACTTTTTAGTTTATGTATTCCTGAGCCTTGTATAATGTACACATATTCATTTTGTAATGAGAAGAAAATTAAAAATTCGATCTGCCAGACCCATGAGACTGAGATTTTGTACAAACATACACAGGCAAACATACACAGAAGCTAGTTTGAGCATTTTGACTGACTCAGGTGAAGCTGATAAAAAAATATATACTCAGTTGGTAGAGTGCTGCTCCACACCCTCTGAGGACCCTGGTTTGATCCTAGCACCACAAAAGTGGGAAAAGGACATGGCAATCAGCTCCCAAAACAGTCCTGAAACAATTAGCCATTGAAAACCTTATTGGGGTTGCTATGAGTCAGACCCGACTCAACACCACCTAACAACAACAAATTTTGGTGTGTGTGTACATATGTGCGCGTGCGCGCGTGTGTGTGTGTGTGTGTGTGTGTGTGTGTGTGTATGGTGAAGTATGTCTCCCAAAATTCATATGTTAAAGTGCTAACCCTTAATACTTCAGAATATGACTCCTTTTTGAGACAAGGCCTTTAAAGAGGTAATTAAGTGAAAATGAGGCCTTTAGGATGATCCCTAATTAAATCTGACTGATGTTCTTACAAAAAGAGGAAGAGATTAGGACATAAATACACAGAGGGACAAGCAAGTGTGGACACAGTCAGAAGACAGCCATCTGGAAGCCAAGAAAAGAGGATTCAAGAAGCCAAACCTGCTGACACCTTGTCTTTGACTTCTAGCCTCTAGAATAGTGAAAAAATAAATTGTTGTTGTTTAACAATCTCTGGTATTTTTTATGTCAGTCCCAGCAAACTAATACAAGTGGTAAACTGATAAAGGATATGTAAGAACCACTATAGATCTACATTTTAAAATATACCTTACAATGAAATGGATGAACTTTGAAAATATTTTGCTAAGTGAAAGAAGCAAACAACAAAAGACTATGTATTATATGATCCCATGTACATGAAATGTCTTAAATAGACAAATCTATAAAGACAGAAGGGGGCTGGGATTTAGCTCAGTTGGTAGAGCACCGCTCTGCAGTCTCTGAGGTCCTGAGTTCAATTCCCAGCACCACAAAAATGGGAGAAGGGCCTGGCAATCCACTCCCACGGCAATCCTGAAACAGTCAGCCATTGAAAACCCTGAGGGTCATTATGAGTCAGATACCGACTCGAAGGCACATAACAACAACAACAACAACAACAACAACAATAAAGACAGAAAGAGATTGGTTGTTCCCTAGACCTAAGAGTCTTGGAGGGAAATTAGGAATGACCAGAGGTTTATTCAGGGGTATAGAATATGTGCTAAAATTGTTTATGGTGGGGTTGTACTTCTCTTTGGACATACTACAGAGCTGAACTGTACACTTTAAATAGATAAATTGGGCCAGGTATGGTGGTACATGCCTGCAATCCTAGCACTCTGGAAGCTGAGCTAGGAGGATTGCGAATTCAAGGTCAGCCTGGGTTACCTCGCAAGACCTTGTCTCAACAAAACCAAAATAAAAAAGTAAATAAATAAATAATAAACAGTTATATTGTATGGTTCATGAATTACATCTTAATAAATATGCTTTTAAAACTTTCTATAAATAAAGAGGAAAATTATAAAACTCAAAATAGGAAGTAACCACAAAGAGATGAAAGCAAAAGAATTATTTTACAAAAATTTGCTCAATTTTATACAAATACATTTGAAAGCCTAAGTAAAGTGGACTATTTATCAGGATATTTGAATTACCAAAATTAACTCAAGAAGAGACTAAAGATAAAAAGTTCCTACAAGTGATACTGAAAAGTATTGTCAGAGTACTACCCAAAATGCACAAAACCCAGAAGTTTCAGATAAACTCTACCAAATATTCAAGTACTGAATAACTTTGATGTTACTTCACCTGTTCCACAGTATAGAGAGGAATCCAAATTATCATCTTCAGAGTTCAAAGAAATCTATAGTTCAGCCTCACAAGTATCAATGCAAAAATCCTATACAAAATATCAATAAGTAGAATTAGAAAGTCCATATAAAGAATAGCACACCACTAACCAAATGAGTTTACTTCTGGAAGGTTTACTTCTGGAATTTATTTTAATGTTAGGAAAATCATTAGTATAATTCACTATATTAATAGAGCAAGAAAAAATATGATTGTTTTCACAGATTCTGAGAAAGTATTTGACAAAACTCAACATCCATTTCTGACTTACAATACCCTTCAAAGATAGATATATACCGGCTTGCCACTACAGGATTTAAAACAGGTAGATATTGGTACATAAACAGACAGACAGAAATAGCACCAGAACAGAATACAGTTCAGAAATAAAGACAAGCTAGGTCTTCCAGGCTGCATCCTCTTCTCTGCTACAGCCTCTATCACCCTGTGACTTGTCAGTGCTGGGAAATTCCTAGGGAGGATGCCAGGATATCCCACAAGCTGAAAATGGCCTTTTCATTTTAAAAAGCATTTTACAGAGGCAGGTCAAGATGGCAGATTAGAAGCTGCTTGCCTAAAACTTCATAAAGGAAAAGAGTCAGAATAACAAAGAGACTCAATTCCAAAGGGAAAAAAATAGAGAAGTATAGTATACCATGAAAGAGCTGATAGGTCAGCTGAAAGGCACCTAGAAACAGAAAGGCTATGCAAACAAAAAAAAAAAGGATAAACAAGCTCATGGCCCCAGCCCCACCTCCCCTGATGGGAGGAGGGGAAACAAAAACCTCATCCACAAGGTAGGCCAGGTGGCTAGGTGAAAAAGAAAGAAAGGCATTCCTACCCACAAGACAAGCTCATTAATATCATAAGCCTTAAGTACAGATGAGGGATTTGTTTTGACAGTGATTCTTTCTATGTACAAATCAGGTCAGCACACAAGAAATACATTTTGTTACTCTCCAGATCTTAGAGGGCAGTGTGACAGCCAGATGCCACTTGGAGAGGGCACCTATTGTTTTAGACTGAGCAACTCAGGGGAGACCCAAATAAATGACTAGCCCCAGAACAAGGAGCCTGGGAACACCTCACCACAGCATCTGGGTATGAGATGGCCCTGTGTGGCAGCTGTAGGAAAGTGGGAGGCCTAGAGGCAAACACCCTGAAAAAGTTGGGTAGGCATCTGGGGGCTCCTGTGATGAACGTTCATCTGGGCAGCTGGTGATTCCACTGCTGGCAACTCCACTGCTGGTGGCTCTGCTCACTGTCTGGTGCAGATATCCAGTAGAGAGCCTGCAGAGGGAGGTGCCTCAGTGCTGGGAAATTTACTGAGCACTGGGCTGGATTTAGCTCAGTTGGTACAGCGCTGCGCTGCAGTCTCTGAGGTCCCGAGTTCAATTCCCAGCACCTCAAAAATGGGAGAAGAGCCTGGCAATCCACTCCCAAGGCAATCCCAAAACAGTCAGCCATTGAAAACCCTATGAGGGTCACTATGAGTCAGATACCGACTTGATGGCACTTAACAACAACAACAACTAAAAGGAAAGTAGCCTAGACCCTGGAGTGGTGGCACACGCCTGTAATCCCAGTGACAGGGGAGGCGGAGGCAGGAGGATAAATTTGAGAGCAGAGGCAGTCTGCGTGATTTAGCGAGACCCTGTCTCTAATAAGTAAAAAAAAATGGGTTGGAGGTGCAGCTCAGTGGTCCAGCCCTTGCAAAGCATACAAGCGCAAGGCCTTGGATTCAACCCCCAGTACCGCAAAAAAAAAAAAAAAGGAAAGTAGCCTAGATAGGCAAGAGACTCATGACTGATCTGGGCTCAGCACCCCAAGTGCCCCACCTGACAGACTGCAATACTGGAGGGCCCAGAAAGAAGTCACTCTAAAACCTGGTACTTAATAAAAAAGTTTACACTTCATTCCATATTCCTATAACTTTGTTGTTGTTGTTGTTAGGTGCCGTGGAATCAGTATCCGACTCAGCGATGCTCATAGGGTTTTCAATGGCTGACTATTTCGGGATTGCCTTGGGAGTGGATTGCCAGGCCCTTCTCCCATTTTTGGGGTGCTGGGAATTGAACTCGGTTCCTCAGAGACTGCAGTGCAGCGCTCTACCAACTGAGCTAAATCCCAGCCCCACTATAACTTTAGCACTACATATATGTTATGTGCCTGCAGCCGTAGCCCTGTGGCATCCGATCCTGTCAGATCTCGGAAGCTAAGCAGGGTCAGGCCTGGTTAGTACCTGGATGGGAGACTACCTGGGAACACCAGAAGTTGTAGGCTTGGGAGAAGGACCTGGCAACCCCCTCCCAAAAATCAATCTGCCATTGAAAACCCTGTGAACAGCAGAGAAGCACTGACAATAGTGTTTCCCCTGTTGTACAGAGGGTCGCTATGAGTCGGATACCAACTCGACGGCACCTAACAACAACAACATATGTTATGTTTAAAAGCTTTCATGTTTTTAGTTGTTGCTCCTCTTAAGTTTATATAATTTTATTTCTAAATTTTTCTTTATTATGCAAACTTTTTAAAATCTCATGCTGTTTTCTCTCCATCTTCCTAACATGCTTCTCTGTTTTTGCCCTCTTTATTCCTTTCCTTTCATTTAACCTCATTGATTCTTTTCTCTTCTCTGCCCCATTCCTTTACTTCATTTATTTATTACTTTTATGTTCATCTTAAATAAATTTTCATTTCATAACTTATACTACATTATTTTAGCTATTTTCTTCTCTACCTTTATTGATGGTACAATAGTTGTTATAAATCAATTCTAATTGTATTTCTAAATCTGATTTTGTGTGATGTTGTTACTGATACATTTGTTTGCTTTCTCATTTTTGAGAGGCTACTGGGAACTGACCACCTCATGAGAAGGCTTCTCATGAAGAAGATGCCCAGATAAATCCTAAAGAAACTTCCATCCCAACAGATGCACAAATCAAACAAAAAAACTCAAGAAACATGAAAAACAAGACACATGACTTTTCCAAAAGATCATAACTCCCTAAGAAGTGAGGCCAAAGATACTGAAATGGTTTATATGCCAGACAATGAACTTGAAAGCCTAATCATAAAAATGATCAATTACCTCAAGGAGGATAAAAATAAGCACATGAATGACTTGAGAAAGTTAATTCAGGTACTGGATAAGAAATTCAGTAAGGAAATTGAGATTATGAAAAAATAAATAGAAATGTTGGAAATGAAAAACTTAATACATCAAATAAAAGTACAGTGGAAAGTAACACCAGGAGACTACAACAAGAGAAAGAATATCAGGGGTAAAAGACAAGATTTAGGAAATAATACATTCGGACATCAATAGAAAAAAACTAAATGAGCACAACCACAACTTTCAAGAACTGTAAGACATGATGAAGAGACTAAACTGATGAATCCAGGGGATAGATGAAGGAGCTGAGATTAAAATTAAAAGCATAGAGAAGCTATTCAATAAAGTTATAGCAAAATATCCCAAAGTTAGGGGAATAAATGGTTACCCAATCACAAGAAACATTCAGAACCCCAAAGAGACATGACCAGGAAAGAATCCCCCCATGTCACATTATAGGTAAAATGCTAAGACTACAAAGCAAAGAAAAAAATTTGAAAGCTGCAAGAATAAAACACCAACTCACTTATAAAACAAACCCATCACAATCACATCAGAACTCTCATGACAAAACCTAAAATCCAGGAAAGCATGGAATTATATATTTCAAGCCCTGAAAGCAAATAACTGCCAACCAAGATTATTATATCCAGAAAAGTTACCATTTGAATTTGATGGAGAAATAAAGACCTTCTAAGACAAGCACATAATAAAGCTATTCAGGACCACCAATCTAGGATTGCAGAAGATACTTAAAGGAATCCTATACACACACATGAGGAAGAAAGGAAATCTAATCAACAGAGTGCAGGAAAGAATAAATTTCATGTGAGGAACAAATGAACTAATGAGAACTAGGGAAAGACTCAATCATGTCTAACTAAAAAAAACTAGCAAATTTTGAATATGAACAGGAGAGAAAGAACAATCAATACTCAAACCAACTAGGAAAACAACCAACAAAATTATAGGAAACACCAAATTCCTCTCAACAATAACCATAAATGTAAATGATCTTAATGTTTCAGTTAAAAGATGCAGACTAGCTGACTGAATTGAAACACAAGCTCCAACTGTCTATTTTCTCCAAGAAATATGCCTCACTGGCAAAGACACATACAGACTGAAAATGAAAGAATGGAAAACAACATAACAAGCATGGGGAAGCTGACAAAAAAAGTAGATGTTGCTATATTGTTATCTGACAAAATAAATGTCAGCCCAAAGTAATCATAAGAGATAGTGTCCCTACATATTTTAAAAGGGAAAAGTCCATCAAGAAGAAATAATGATGGTAAATATACACACACCATACCTTAGTAAACCTAATTTCATAAAACAAACACTACTGCACATAAAGGACAAATAGGTCCAGATACAATAATAATGGGTGACTTCAATAACCTACTCTCATCAATAGACAGATCATCCAAAAAGTAAACAAAGAAACGTGAGAGTTAATGTGTACCATAAATCAAATGGACTTAACAGATATCTACAGAATATTTCATCCAACAGCTGTGAAATACATATTCTTCTCAGCAGCACATAGAACTTTTTCAAAAATAGATCACATTTTTTGGTCACAAAGCAAGTCATATCAAAGGCAAAAAAAAAACAAACTGAAATCATCCCTTTTCTTACCAGATCATAATGGAATAAAAGTAAAATCAACAGCAAGAGAAACAACAAAAACCATAGAAATATATGGAGACTGAAGAACATACTCCTGAATAATCAGTGGGTCATTAAAGAAATCAGGGAGGAAAAATTTTAAATTCCTAGAATCAAAAGAAAATGAAAACACAACCTACCAGAACCTTTGGAGTACAGAAAAGACAGTTGTTCTAAAAGGGAAGTGTATAGCTATGAGTGCTAACATCAAAAAGTCAGAGAGAACTCAAATAAATAACTTAGTAATGCACCTTAAGGTATTAGAAAAACAAGAATAAGCCAAACTCAAAATTAGTAGACAAAATCAAATAATAAAGATCAAGGTGGAAATTAATGAAATGGAGACTAAATGAATAATACAAAGAATCAATGATACTAAGGGTTGGATCTTTGAAAAGATAAACAAGATTGGCAAACCTTTAGCCAAACAAACCAAAAGAAAGAGAAAATTGAAATTAATAACATTTGAGATGAAAAAGCGGTCATTACAACAGTGACCAATGAAATGCAGAGGAACATGAGGCAATACTTTAAAAACTTATATTTTAAAAAATTGAAAAATTAAGAAAAAAGTGAATAAATTCCTTAACATATATGACCTGCCAAAATTAAATCAAGAATTCTACCAAGTCTTTAAGGAAGAATTAACAACACGGACATGGTGGTGCATGTTTATAATCCCAGCTTTTGGGAGACCAAGGCAGGAGGATCACCAGTTCAAAGGCCAGCCTGAGCTATGTAATGAGTCCCCAGCCAGCTTAAGCTACATAGTGAGACCTTGTCTCAAAAAGCCAAAAAGGAAAAAAGAGAAATATTTAATACCTATGCTCTTTAAACTATTCCACAAAATAGAAAGGGAAGGAATGCTTCAGAATGCATTCTATGAAGCCAGTATCAACCTGATACAAAAACTAGATAAGGACACAACAAAACAGAAAACTGTAGACCAATTTCTCTGATGAATGCAGGTGCAAAAATCCTCACCACCATACCCAGTTAGTATTTGTACATTATTTGATCGGATCCTTCTTTTCTCTTTCTAGCTTATGAAACTGAATCCCTGTTGCATTCATTTTTAGCTTTTTCTTTCTTTCTTTCTTCCTTCCTTCCTTCCTTTCTTTCTTTCTTTCTTTCTTTCCTTATTTATTTATTTATTTTTGTGGTACTAGATAGTTGAACCTGAGGCCTCATGCATGCTTTCTGCAAGTGCTCAACCACTGAGCTATACCCGGTCCACTTTTTACTTTGTATTTTGAGACAGGGTCTCACTAAATTACACAAGCTGTTTCTGGCCTCCAATTTGCGATCCTATTGCCTCTGCCTCCTGAGTTACTGGGATTAAAGGTGCATGCCTCCATGTCTAGCTTATTTTTATTTATTTATTTTGTGGGACTGAGTGGTTGAACCCAGGTTGTCACGCATGTTTTGCAAGAGCTCTACCACCAAGCTGCACCCCTACCCCATTTTTTACTTTTTTTAAATTTTGAGACAGGGTCTCATTAAGGTATGCAGGCTGCCTCTGGCCTGGAACTTATGATCCTCCTGTCTGAACCTTCCAAGTCACTGGGATTATAGGCATGCACCCCGCAGCAGATCAATAAATGAAATATAGCACATAAATAGAATCAGAGTCAGTAATCATAAATCACATGATCATTTCAATAGATGCAGAAAAGGCCTTTGATAAAGTTCAGTATCCCTCATGATAAAAGCCCTGAAGGAATTGGTAACAGAAAGAATATACCTTAATATAATAAAGTCTATATATGACAAGCCTGCAGCTATAGCCCTGTGGCATCCGATCCTGTCAGATCTCCGAAGCTAAGCAGGGTCGGGCCTGGTTAGTACCTGGATGGGAGACTGCCTGGGAACACCAGAAGCTGTAGGCTTGGGAGAAGGACCTGGCAACCCCCTCCCAAAAATCAATCTGCCATTGAAAACCCTATGCATAGCAGAGAAGCACTGACAATAGTGTTTCCCCTGTTGTACAGAGGGTCGCTATGAGTCGGATACCGACTCGACGGCACCTAACAACAACTACAACAACATATATGACAAACATATAGCCAATATTATACAAATTGGGGAAAAACTGAAATTATTTCCTCTAGAATAAAGAATGAGACAGGATGTCCACTTTCCCCACTCTTATTCAATACAGTGATTGAAGACTTAGCCAGAGCAATAAAGGAGGGGAGAAATAGAAGGGATACAAATAGGGAAGGAAGATGTCAAATTATCAGTGTTGCAAATGATAGGATCTTGTGCTTAAAAGATTCTGAAGACACCACCAGGAAACTCTTCGACATGATAATTACTTTTAGAACATGACAAATTCTTTCAGAACAATTGTTCTTGTTCTTGTTCTTGTTCTTGTTCTTATTCTTGTTAGGTGCCATCGAGTCAGTGTCCGACTCATAGCGACCCTACGTACAACAAATGAAACACTATTGTTAGTGCTTCTCTGCTCTTCATAAGGTTTTTGATGGCCGTTTGTTTTGAGGGAGTGTGTTGTCGGGTCCTTCTCCCAAGCCTACAGTATCTGGTGTTCCCAGGCAATCTCCCATCCAAGTACTAACCAGGCTCGACCCTGCTTAGCTTCTGAGATCTGATGGGATGGGACGCCACAATGGTATGGCTGCAGACTTCAGAACAGTTGTTGTTGTTGTTGTTGTTGTTGTTGTTGTTGTTGTTGTTGTTAGGTGCCATCAACCTTCATAGGGTCCCTCATAGTGACCCTCATAGGGTTTTCAATGGCTGACTGTTTCGGGATTGCCTTGGGAGTGGATTGCCAGGCCCTTCTCCCATTTTTGCGGTGCTGGGAATTGAACTCGGGACCTCAGAGACTGCAGTGCAGCGCTCTACCAACTGAGCCAAATCCCAGCCCCTTCAGAAGAGTAGTAAGATACAAAATAAACATTTTTAAAAAGCAGTAGCATTTCTACATGCCAACACTGAACATGCTGAGAAAGAAATCAAGAAAATAATCCCATTCACAATGGCCTAAATATAACTAGGAATACACTGAACAAAGGAGGTAAAAGCCTTCTGCAAAGAAAACTTCAACACTGAAGAAAGAAATTGATGAAGGCATTAGAAGATGGAAGGACCTCCCTTGCTCATGGATCAGCAGAATTAATATTCTGAAAATGGCTATACTACTGAAAGCAAGCTACAGATTCAATACAATCCCCATTAAAATTCCAGACATACTTCACAGAAAGAGAAAAACAATCCTAAAATTCACATGAAAGCACAAAAGACCCCAAATAGCCAAAGAAATCTTGAGCAGAAAGAGCAATGCAAGAGACATCACAATACCAGACATCAAATTATACTATAGAGCTATAGTAACAAAATCAGCATGGTACAAGCACAAAAATAGACTTGTAGACAAAGGGAATAGAATAGAGGACCAGAAAGCTGGGCACAGTGGTGCACACCTATAATCCCAACAATTCAGGAATCAGAGACAGTAGGATCACAGCTTCAAGGCCAAAGGCAGCCTGCATAACATAGTGAGACCCTGATTCAAAAAGTAAAAAATGGACTGTGGTTGTGCATTTGCAAAAGCATGTGTGAGGCCTTGAGTTCAACTCCCCAATACCAGAGGGAAAAAAGAATACATGACCTAGAAATCAACCCATGCAGCTATAGCCACCTGATTTTCAACAAAGGTGCCAAAACATGCATGAGAGAAAAAGCCTATTCAACAAATGGTTCAGGGAAAACTAGATATCCACCCATAGAAGAATGAAATTAGATCCCTATCTCTCACCCAGTACAAAAATCAATTTGAAACACATCAAAGACCTTAATGTAAAACCAGAAACTTTGAAACTGCTAGAGGAAAGCATATGGGAAAACATGCACTTTGCTACACTCCCAAAGAGAGTTTAAATATAGCACTCAACTTATCAATATCTATCAAAATTTAAAATAACTGACCCAGAAATTATATTTCAAAGAATTTACCCTACTATTATACTCCCTCATTTTCAAATGGTATATGCACAGTGTATGTATTGCAGCATGGTTTGCAATACCAAAGGTTGGAAAAAACTAAATACCCATCAAATAGGGGATAGTTAAAATAAATAGAAGAGCTATATGTTTATGTAAGCATTCTCTACAGGATACCTTAAAATGGTAAGAGTGACGATTTCTGAGCAAAGAAACTGAGGGACTCAGGACCCATGATCAGAAAGAGATTTACTTTTCATTAAATATCTTTCTTGGTACTGCTTAAATTTTTACTATGTCCACATATTGCCTATTCTAAACTATTTTAGTGTATGCCAAGTACTATCAACTTTCCAAATGTTAACTCATATATAGTATTATGAAGCACACTGGACCACAGAATAATTTTCATATATCCTGGTCACTTTGACCTTTGAAGACCTTTCCTTAATTAAAAAAAATTATATTTCACAATTGCTTTGGTATAAAAAGATGACTATAATTCAGGCTGGATTCATTATTATATATTCATTATTTTAATATATATTTTCTCTTGATTTTAAAATAAATTAAAATTATAACACTTTTGAAGCCAGACATGGTAATACACACCTATAGTCCCAGCTACTCTGGAAGCTAAGGTATGAGAATTATGAGTTTGAGGGCTGCCGGGCAACATACTAAGGTCCTGTCTCAAATGAGCAAGTAAATAAAGAAACAAATGTGTTAGTTTTATCATCTCTTTCACCAAATATCTGATAGAAATAACTTTAGGTATGAATTCCTTATTTTTGTTCATGGTTTCAGAGGACTCAGCTCATGATCACTTGGTTCCACATTTCTGGACACATTGTGAGGCAGAATACCATGGCAGCAGGAATATGTGCTGGAAGTGATTCTCCACCTCACCTCATGGTGGACAGGAGGCAGAAAAAAGAAACAATAATGCAGGAAGACGCCAAGGCAAGATAGAACCCCCCAGGGACACAGCCCCAGTCACTTACTGCTTCAATTACACCCTACTTCTACATTTTACCACCTCCCAATGATGACATCATATTGTTAATCTATCAAGGAATTAACACATTGATTAGGTCAGAATCCTCATGATCTAACTCTCTCTGGAAACACCGTCATAGACATATTCAAAAGTGTGTTTCACTAATCCCCTATGTGTTTCTTAATCCAACCAAATGGACAATCAAAATTAACCATCATGATTAATAAATTAATCAATCAAAACACTTTCCTAGGCTCTTAATATTAAAACTTTTGTGGGCTCCTAAAATTACATAACAAGCCATAAGCACTTTGCCTACAGTGATGAATGGATATGTCAACACTGCAAACACAGAGATATTTGCCCAAAGTCACACAACCAGTTAAGTGGCAAAGCTTGGGTTTACACCCAGGTGGCATGGTTTCAGAATCTGTTACCTTAACCTCTACACTAAACAAATAAAGCAAGTCATAGAATAAAATAGTGTACATGTAATGTTTTTTTAGAAAGAACATTTATATAGACACATACGTTTAAGATATGCCTACACTATGTCTGGAGGAATTTACACACATGTGTATATATGCATACACACACAATGTCTAGAGAAAGAGACTGGGAAAGAACTGAGGACTGGAGAGACTTACTTTTCATTGTATGTCCCTTTGTACTCTTGGACTTTTTTTACCATGAGCATTTATTTGTAAAACAAGAAACTGAGGCATAAACAAAGTTAAGTAACTTGTCCAAGGTTACAATGGTAGTAAAGAAACCAATAGCACACAAGAACATACACTTGTTCAGCCAATCAATAATACATCCTATTCCTAAGTATAAACATTACCACATGTCACTGTTAAATTTCATCATTTTAGCTCATAGGATCAGTTAGCCAGGCTTTTTGGTTCATGATTATAGATTGAATGCATTCATCTTTATAGCTCCCTTAAACCTAGAAAGTATGCTTTCCATCTTTCCATTCAAGTAATTAATGAAATTATTTAAACACGACAGGGCTTAAGCAGAACCCTGGTGGTGAGACTAGGGATCCCTCCAGGATCACACCAATCCATCTCTTTGAGTAATGAGCTACCAATCCAATAGATTGCACCATCTATCAATCCATTCATGTCTCCTAGTTCCCCTAGCCCATAGGATATCTGCAGATCCTAATATTTTACTGCAAAGTGTCTACAGCATTCCCTTGCTTGCTATGCTTTACAGCTGGTACTTAAAATTAATAAATGACTGGTTTCTTTACTACATTCTTTAGGTTTCTGAATTCTACAGCCTGGCCAATTACTCAGAACCCAAACAAACTGTCTCAGAAAGGCTATAATTTTCCCCAAAAATCTTTCATAACACATTTGTACAGGACATTTTAAAATCCAAATATTGGCAACTGTTTCTTCCCCTGGAATCAACTCAGTGCCACCAAAAATAACCAGAAAATTGAACACAGCACCTGGCAAAAGGACCGAGATCTCTAACCACAGAGGAAGGGTGCTAATGGCATGCTGCAGGAATTACCAAACACTCAGTAACAACCCCTTGTTCTGTTTCTAGCCACAACACACAAACTATAGTCAAAACATTGGGAGAATATATTTTCAAGTTTCCCCTGGAATCACACATTATGGCACTGAGTGACTGATTACACAGATAACCCTAACAACACAATTGCTACATTATCAAAAGTTTACTGCAACGTAAAATCAACTGAACAAGGAATTCTTTCTTTTTTTACTTCTATTCCATTGAGCCACATTTCTCTGAAAAGAATTTTGTTCCTTAGTTATTTAAAATTACATTTACAGATGCAGCAGAATTTTCAATTACATATTTTAGAGGAAAAAATTATGATTAACACTATAATAAATAACATGCTTTATTCAAAATATCACAGAAAAGAATGACTAAAGACAAAAATGTAGTAGAATGTCAGAGATTCTAACAACAGGATTACTTAGCTAATATTACATTATAGATTCTTTTACTACAAAAGCTCAATTTTATACCCTTTCTAATATTTTCCCATCTTAGAATTACCATCTCTTCTTCAGGC
Organism: Pedetes capensis; assembly: GCA_007922755.1. NCBI lineage: Eukaryota > Metazoa > Chordata > Mammalia > Rodentia > Pedetidae > Pedetes > Pedetes capensis. Next base: position 23,477 of record VMDO01027437.1, read on the forward strand.
CTCTTGAACAAAGTCTATATGCTTTGTTAAGGGATTTGTTTCAACAGGAAAAGATAACGCATAAAATTGTTTAGATAAGCAGTTGGCTAGCAGTTGGTTAATGTCCAACAATGATTACTAAATTGCCATTTTACTATTGCCAATCTCATGGTCAAAATGGTGGTGCTGCTCTCATTAAAGCATATTATTATATCAAAATGATGTTTGCTGAGATTGATAGAAAAGATGCTGATCACAGTTATTAACTGCATGCTGTCATTTCTCATTCTAGGGTAAAGTAATAATAGTGAACTTTTATTGAACATTCACAAACACCAAACAATCTGTGAAATATTTTATATGTATTATCATATTTAAGAGTGACAATAATTCTTTAAAATAAAAATGTTATCCATTTTGTAGAGAAACGGCAGAGAGAAACTAATTTGATCAAGATTACCTTAAAATAAGTTGCAGACTATTATATGAAGTCAAAGTAATTTCAGAGCCTGAATGCAACCACTACACCAGGAAGGGTTTGATATTTTTATATTGATGGTGAGGAGAGTAGACATAATAGCAGCAACGTTTTTATAAAATGAAATTGTCTAAATTTCTTGATTTCAGAGCTTCTCTTAAGTGTCAGGTGAGAGACATCTAACTATATAGGCTGAATTCTGTAAATATTTTCCTCCTCCTCCTCCTCCTCTTCTTCTTCTCCTCCTCCTCCTCCTGCTCCTTCCTTCCTTCCTTCCTCTCTCTCCATCCCCCCCCAAAACAGGGTCTCACTATGTAGCTCACACTGGCCTCAGATTCACCGTATATCCCAGGCTTGCCTCAAGCTTGCAATCCTCCTGCCCCAGCCTTCCAAGTGCTGGTATTACAGACATCCACCACGGCTCCCAGCTTCTGTAAATATTCTCTATGATTTAATTAGATTATAATTGAACCCTCCCCAATGTAGTAGCTTTGATACTTTCATAGGTGATCTAACTATGCATTGCTATAGAGAAGGGCTAAGAAGAGAAATGGGAAAAGTCGTTTTCCTAACACTCCAGGACATTTTAAAATGCAAAGATACAGAACTGTTTCCCTGAAGCTTGGCGGAGGGATATGTCAGGAAAGGCCTAGAAGTACACTTACTAGGAGCACATTAGACCAATATTCTTAGGATTCAATTCTCTTTTGCGTGTAAATTATTAAAAAATTTCACCCAGCTAGCAATAACAATATTTTCTATATAATATTCAATAGAATACAATTCCTACTAAATATGTTTATATGCTTAATACTGATATTTCAGATTATTGCTTTATAGTTGAAAAGCCACATTAGAGAATAGGGATTATAAAACACTAATCTTGATTCTTTTTGGAGTGATGAACTAATAAAAATATACTAACAAATTGCGCTGCAACCTTACCTCCTCTTAATTACACAAAGGTCCCTTTTTTCCCCATTTTCCTCAGTTTTTGAAATGAACTCTCTTCTCCAAATGGACTTCTCAAAGTCCCTCTTGAATAACAATAGATTGATTATCACTTCTTCTGTTAAACTATATGCAAATTACTTATTTTTTCACTCTCACTCCAAAACAAATAAATCTAACTGCCATATCCCAAATCAGTTACTGCTTTTATGCTGTTTCCTTTGATTTAAGGTTGGCAACAATTATTATTTCTAGTATTAGTCATGGTCGTCCAGAGAATAGTGAGGCTATAATTCATGCTTTACTGCAATTGGTAAATCAGGCAAGTGAAGAAAAGCAGAAGCCGATAATTTAAAACCTCTCTGGGTT
>VMDO01027438.1:0-25255 GCA_007922755.1 Pedetes capensis
TTAACAACCTGCGTTATGCAGATGACACAACTCTGCTGGCTGAAAATGAAGAGGATTTAAAACATTTACTGATGATGATCAAACATCATAGTCTTTAATATGGGTTACGACTAAACAGCAACAAAACAAAAATCCTTATGACTGGGTCAGCACACAACTTCACAATAAATGGAGAAAAGATTGAGGTTGTCCAAGATTTTGCTTTGCTTGGCTCTATAATCTACCCCCATGGAAGCCGCAGTCAAGAAATCAAAAGACGCATTGCTGTAGGAAAAGCTGTGGCAAAAGATCTCTTTAGAGTATTGAAAAGCAAAGGTGTCACATTGAAGGCGAAGGTGCGTCTGACTCATGCCATGGTATTTTGAGTGGCATCATATGGTTGTGAAAGCTGGACATTGAACAAGAGAGACAGAAAAAGAATTGATGCTTTTGAATTGTGGTGCTGGAGATGTCTATTGAATATACCATGGACTGCCAAAAGAACCAACAAATCTGTCCTAGAAGACATGCAACCAGAGTGCTCCTTGGAAGAAAGAATGGCCAGACTGTGTCAACATACTTCGGACATGTAGTCAGGAGAGATCAATCCCTGGAGAAGGACATCATGTTTGGGAGAGTGGTAGGTCAATGCAAAAGAGGAAATCCCTCCACCAGATGGATTGACACCGTGTCTGCAACAATGGGCTTAAACATAAATAAGATCATTTGCTTGGCACAGAATTGGCAAGAGTTTCGCTCTGCTGTACATAGGGTTGCTTTAAGTTGGACTTGACTCGATGGCCCCTAACAACAACAACAACAACAACAATTTTAAAGGATCTTGATCTTCTAGTCAAAATGTAACTTCTACTCCACTATTAGGGATTTATTTGATTAACATCTTGTTTTGTGATTTATATTTTATATCTGCATTTGTGATCCATTAGATATTTATTTTGTTGAAAGATGAAGGGTATGGATTTGACTATGTCTAGATAGCTGGCTACTCAGTGTTCCTAATCCCACTTATTGAGTCATCTCCTTTCTTCAGTTATTACATATGCTGCTTTTCATAACCTAGATTCCTAAAAGTGCTTGAGTCTGTCATTTCTGTTCTATTCCTTTGGTCTCCTCTGTTTATAAGATATAACCATAAAGTCTTATTTTTTGAGGTATCATAATTATTTTAATAAATAAAAGTACTAATTCCATCTCTGACTTTCATTTTCATAGTTTCTTAGGTATTTCTCATATTTTACCATTTGTATTTTAGAAGTACTTTGATTAGTTGCAAAAAAAGGAAAAGTATTGGTATCTTATTGGGATAATGTTAAAAGTATAACTAACTCAGAGAGAATTGACTACGTTCTCTTTTAACACTTCCTACTGAACATGGTCTATGCTTCCATTTGTTTCAGCTCTTCATTTTCTTGATTCTTGGGTATTTAAACATTCCTTCAAATTGGCCTTATACTTTTCTTATTAAGCACTAGGAAGCAAAACATGCTTTGACCTGCATCATATCAACTGTTTTTCTCACTTATATGCAAAAAGAACAAATTTGCATATTTTTCTAAGAGGATTGGACAATGACAGGAAATGAAATTTCAATTTGATGGTGGGTGTAGAAGCACTGAGAAAGTTTATCAGTTCATCTGAAATGGTGCATAGAATGCTTATGTATTTCACATGAATTTGCAAACTATATGTCATTCTGATGGGAATTAATAATATTCATTCAGGGTTTACTGTGATGCATATCATTTATCATATGAGAAGTTAGGAGCAGAAATAGATGACTGTGATGGTATGGCATGAAGAAAAAATGAACAAAACAAAGAGCTTAGACATAGTGGCCACACATGCAAAAGCAGAGTAAGAGAAGGGAAGCAACAGAGTTCTTAGGACAAATCTCCCCTGCTATTGTCATTGTAATTTCCTTACCAGGAAAGAGAAAAACATAAAGGTTATTCACTCACATGAACCAAAACCAGCTCTCTTAATTTCTTGCATTACCTCTGCTCAGACAACTCAGTCTGCCTGATGCGGGACACAGGAACAAAGAAATAGGCAGAAAGAAAACTGTGTTCAGTTCTTCATTAAGAGTCTCTAAAGGTCAAATGATGACAGGAAGAGTTTTGACATTTTTGCAAATGATTATATAAGGTACTCAGAGAAAAAGCCACTTAGCCTTGGTTGAAAGGAAAAGTGAGGAAACGTCACTGTACCTGTTTCCTGATGACACCATTTGGCATATTTCCCTGTCCATCCCTTCTCCCTCCCTCCCTTCTTTCTATCCCACTACCCTGTTATTTCTTTTCATAATTCCTCCCCTGATAATTTACCTTAAAATAAAATATACTATACTTAAACTGTAAAATATAAAATATTACAATATTTATGATGAACTCTAATTCAAAATACAGGGGTGTCACTTCTCCAGAAGAAAAAGATTGTGGGCTTCATTCTGCAGTCCTGTGTGCTGCCCCCCATGGTTATTATGGCATTATACTGGATCAAGGGTAATGTGCTGAATGATTAATATCTGAACATATCTTTTAACTAAATGCCCAGCATGGTACTACTAGTACTGGATGTTTTAATTGGCTACTGTCTCCCTCTGGAGCCTAGATTAAAAATGTTAATCTTATTTTCCAGACATTGTTAGCACTGTTTGCCATTTTTCTAATAAAGCCAAGAAGCTCTCAACCTTTCATGATAGCTTTCCAGTAGTTTCTCCAAACGATTCTAGCCTAATTATTGTACCCTGAAAACATCACTTCGCTCCCTATATGAGTTTTACTGAGCAATTTGCTGAGAGGAATGGCTATGTTATATTTTTTCAATTTTCATGTAATCAGTCAGGCTCCTCTTAAATCAATTCAGTTTTATGCTCGGTCTTTGAGGGATAGTAGTAGGGTTGCTGTTTCTAATTATCAGAGAGTAATTTATAACAATAGGTAGAAATACTTCCTTGGAAGAAGTAATTATCACGTTTATTAACCTGTGGGTCAGATCTAGGTGAGAAGTTAGGTCAAAAAGTGCCATGCGAGGTGGGATGTCATCTCCTCAAAGTAAGTCTGTTGAAATATTAATTACATTAGCATTGGATTTCTGTATTTCTGTTTTAATCTTTATTAAAATGAAAAATAATTTTCTCAGGAAATTAAAGTATATAGTTACTGATAGCCCTGCTTGAAAGCTAAGAGACTGTATTTTTTTTTCACAATAACTATCCACCTTTTCCCCAGGAAATGGGTAACAAGACATTTTATCTTGAGATTCCTTTTTGACCTCCAAATGGCAGTATTCAGGGTAAAAGAACTACAATGAAAAAAAATTTTTTTTCTTTTTTTGTTTGAGGAAAGATTTATTATTGATGCTTTCCTAAGTAAATGAAAGCAGGAATAAAGAACAGATAGAAATTTGAGTCTGACAATTAGAGTTATAATCAGAGGAGAAATCTGAATTGCATACTCAGATGAGGAGGAAAGAAGAGCTAGTCTCAAAGGGAGGGATGAAGTATAAGGGATGAATTTGCTTAAATGCTGACAGAGCCCCATAACATCTGTGGTGAAATGTACCATACTGTATCATCAATAATCACCTGAAGAATGTGTTCAGAGTAAAGGAAGAATTAGAATTAAGTCTCAGATGCAACATCTCATTGGTTTCTGAGTAACCCTTAAAGGTATATGATCTGCATTTTATAAACTGAGTTAATAGAAAGACTAAGACATCTCTCCCAAATGACATGGCAACAGGGTAGAAGGATGGATCTGTTAGGCTCCGAATACTTTTTGTTTAGTCTACTATAGCACACTGTCTCAAACTAAGAAGCAGTTAAGTGTAGAGACAAAGGGATGATTACATGTTGCTATTAAAGTTCCTTAAGCAGAAAGTTACAATCTTTGCAAGATTTTCTAATCATTAATATATACTTATTGGGAGTATTATACCTGGAGATAAGCAGTAGACAAAATGCAGCTTTTAGGAAATTCATAGTATATAAGGAAAAGTAGACACCAAACAAATAATTATCGTGTGATAAATGTTCTTTGAGAACATTCCTGGATGCTATAGAAGTTTATTTAGTCTTCTGTGATGTGGAAACAGGAAGCTGAGAGTAACAAATCACCCATAGGAGTATATAAAGATTGCAGAAAATGGTGACAAAATATACTAGATAACCCCTTTCAGTAAGAAAGTGAGAGAAAACCCAATTTAAGCTGGGTAGACATAAAGAGGAATTAACTGACTAATCATGGCAAACATTTCAAGGTTAATAATATTCCAAGCATTATCTATTCATGTTCAACAGATTGATTAAGGGTGCAAAACATGTCAAAATGATTTATCTGTGAGTTCCCCTTCTATGTTGACTTCATCCTAAACCCTGGCAACTTAATGTTCATATCATTATCTCATACACTGGCTATAAAAATATTAAGACATTTCCCAAAAGTTGTATGGCTGGAATAGGACACCTGAGCCAAAATCTCACAGCTGACTCTCACTTGATATGAGTGTACTGTCTTCAGGCATCAGAACATACATAAACAATCATTGTGCTTAGAAACTATTGATTGTTTCACCTTATTGGCTGAAAGTAGAGATTGATTGATCCAGAGGCCACTTGCTCTACATCTATCACTAGAGAGTTAATGGATAGCAAAAAATTAAAAGCTGTAAGTAACCCTAAATCAGAATTGACAAATATTAATATTTCAAATTATTATTAAATAATTTTAAAGAAATTTTTATGTAAATCATATACTGAAGCCTAGAGAGGAGTCAAAGATATGTGTATTTATGCCATTGAAGTTCATATATTCTATTAAAGTAAGCATAATATGTGCACAAATAAAAACTACATGAGGTAGAGTAGTATAGATATTAACATGATTGTGTATGTTAGAATTTTTACTTTTTCTTCTGGAAAATATCATAAAGAAATGATGGAAAAGGAAATATGGATATTTTCTGATATGAAATATTTGGAACAATCATCTCCCCCATAAAAATAGAATACTAATATGCAAAGTAGAATTAATAGTACTTCAGATATGGAAGGAGGAACACAAAGAATACAGGATAGCTCTCTTATTATGAAATAGCTGACAGGTGGTAGTCAAAGGCAACTGTTTAAAATAGACATTCCAGGTAATAAAAGGTAATAGGAAATAAGTGAAACCAGGGCATTATGAATGCATAAACAGACATGATTAGGAGAAAAATATAATTCCAAATATTCTCAAGCACCAAAAATTGTGTAGAGACAAATACACTAGATATAATGTACACATTATTTATGAAACAAGTTAATATGACAGCCTCAAAACCAAGTACCTAGCTATAACAATCAATTAAATGAACTCAACTTGTCAATTGAAAAAAATATCAAATTGCCTCATGAGACAAGACCTCTTCAATGTGTTCAACAGGTACACATCCAAAAGAAAGACTAAAATATAGGAATGGATAGGGTCAGCTGGGCGTGGGGACGCATGCTGGTAATCCCAGCAGCTTGGGAGGCGGAGCCAGGAGGATCGCAATTTCCGAACCCCAGAGGAAGTCTTCCTAATTTAGGGAGACCCTGTCTCAGAAAGTAAAGAAAAAAAAAAGGGGGGGGGGCTGGGGTTGCAGCTCAGTGATCCAGCACTCGCAAAGCATGCAGGCCCCGGCATCAACCCCCAGTACCACACACACACACACACACACACACACACACGCACACACACACACACACAAAGGAATGGACAGGGTCATACCAGGAATGAAAAATAATATGAAAGTGAAGGTGTACTCTTAATATTCACCAAAGTAGATTTTAGGCCAAGATACCTTAATATGACACAAACCTAAAAGTCACAGTACAAAATACAGATATAACAATTAAGAATGTTTCTATACCAAGGCCTGGTATGGTGGTGCAGGCTTGTAATACCACAACCCAGAAGACTGACGCAGGAAAATTAAGAGTTCATGTGTAGCCTATCCCAAAAAGAGAGAAAGAAAAAAAGGTGCTACACCAAATTACACAGCTACATAGTGTAATGCTTGTAAAACAAAAAGTACATAAAATGTAAAAAGATGTTAAGTCACAGTAATAAAACATTAACATACTGTTCTCAGAATAAGACTTATCAAGTATATAAAATAACTAATGGTATTCATATACTTTTATGAATATATGCCACATTTAACATCTCAAATGTATATACCATCATTTGTTTGGTTACAGAGGAAATTATAACAACTTTCTTAAAAGTAAATCAAATGTAATAACTTAAACACAATGAAAATAAAACTTTATGAACATATAAAATTAAAACAAACAAAAAAACCTGAAAAGATTCTACCTAATAAAAGATTAGAAACAAACAAACAAAAAAAAATGTCATTATGTTAACTCTGAAGAAAGCAAAAAGAAAAATGTAAAATTGTAGACTTTCTAAGAAATGATAGTAAAATATTCCATATCAAGTCTTATATGTCTAGTAGCAATGAGAAAATGTATAAACACTTTATCAATAAAAAAGAATGAACATAAATGAGATTCTCAACTCAAGAAACTAGAAAGAGAACAATAGAAAATTGAAATATAAGGGAAGAAAAAATAGCAATTAAAATAGAAAATAATGTGCTAGAGCATACAAAAGAATAAATATCATTAATGACAAAAAGTCTTGAACAAATTCATATTTCAGAACAATTCATTGGGAAAAATACAATGAAGTATACAGCATGTATGCTAACATGTTGTTTGGTGTTGTCAAATCAAGTCTGACTCAGTGACCTTCATAGGGTTTTCAATGGCTGATTGTTTCAAGATTGCTTCGGGAGTGAACCACCACGTCCTTTTCCTACTTTTACAGTGAGTAACAAATCACAAATAAACAAAATAAGTGATGGTACAAGAAGTGACTATTAAACAAAACCTTTAAAGTTTGTACATAAAATAGTTTATTTACAAACTTGTATAAAAATAAGCTTTAAAAACTAGGTGAAATGGATAATGTCATAAGAAAATAGAGTTTGCCAAAAGTAACCATAGTAGTGATACAAACTTAATGGGGAATTTCCATTGATGAGAAAGTTATCAAAAGAGTACTCCACAAAAAACACCAGAATCATTATTTATTTTCAGTAATATTCAATATATTCTCTATGTATTCATTATTGCCTATGCTATAAAAATAAAAGATAAAAAAAGAAAAAGAAAAGCCCAACATTACATTAAGAAAAATGCACCATAATATGGGATTTATTTCAGGAATATAAAGCCACGTTTAATTTTAGAAATCAATTCATAAAATATACCAGATTAATAGAGCTGAAAAGATGTATATTATTATATTCTTAAAATCTAAACAAATGGCAATTGACAAAGTTGTGGGTGACTTCTGATGCAAAGCATTTAAGAAAACAGGAATTGAGGCATACTCCTCAACAAGATAAATATACAGACCTCGTAATAAAAATAATTGTTGTTGTTGTTAGGTGCCATCAAGTCAGTATCCGACTCATAGTGACCCTCATAGGGTTTTCAATGGCTGACTGTTTCTGGATCGCCTGGGAGTGGATTGCCAGGTCCTGCTCCCATTTTTGCAGTGCTGGGAATTGAACTTGGGACCTCACAGACTGCAGCGCAGCGCTTGACCAACTGAGCTAAATCCCAGCCCATAATAAAAATAGATGAGTTTAAAATAGGGGAACATTAGAGATAATTCTACTAAAATTACAACAAATCAAGAATTCTCACCATTTGCACTATTACTTAAGAAAGATGTGGAGTGTAAAGTAAAAAAATAAGTACAATTAGATTTAGGGAAAATAAGAAGTAGATATATCTTTGTTCACAGATGATATGATAATAAACCTGTAAATCCTAGAAAACCAGTGATAAAACTAAGTAGGAGATATAATTAATACAAAGAAATAGTGATTATATATAAAATAGCATATAACATAACTATATACCATAATATGATTTATAGTAAATATTGTAGAAAGTATATAAATATGTATTTTATATAATATGTGCATGCATAAAATCATTTATTTGATGTAATAGAAATGAAGCCACCATTTACAATAATAAGAAAAATTATTTTTTAAAAGGAGAACAAGATAAATCAGAATTGAGGATTAAAATATTTATTAAAAAGAAAACACTAACAAAATAAAATTTTAAATATTAAAAATGAAGCAGTATTGCACTTGAAAGAAGAAATCATAGAAATTGTTTCATAATAAGCATACACACAATGATCTGAGTAGCAGACATTTCAATGAGTAAAAGTAAGCTTATAGAAAACCTAAACTACATTAATTGCAATATTTAAAGCACTTTGGTTGTAACAATTAATATGATTTGATTCAAATTTATCATATTTCCACTTTCTATTTGTCTTTTCTGTTTGTTCTGTTTTCCTTTTTCTCTGCCATCTTTTGGATTGAAACTTTTGTGATTTCATTTTATTTCCTCTATGGATTTATGAGCTTAAACTCTTTGTTCTTATAGATGTTTATCCAGAGTTTATGATACATATTTTTAACTTATTATAGCCTCACTTCAAATAATACTATATAATTTCTCATACAGTATAAACCTTACAGCAGTGTACTTCTGTTTCCCCCTTACTAGCATTTTTGGTATTATTGTCATATATTTTACTTTGATTTATGTTTTTAATCCCACTTCAGGTTGTGATTATTTTTATTTAAAATCAATTACATTTAAAATAATTTTAATTAAAAATATATTTTTCTATATTCATATGTTTACAATTTCTACACAATAGATATGGCCTTAGCCATTTGCTTTGATGTTGTAGAATATCACCAACTGGATAATTTATGTGCAGTAGAAATTTATTCCTTTACAGATCTAGAAACTGGGCAGTCCAAGATCAAGATGACAGCAAATATGGTGTATGTTTAGGACCTTTTTCATGGTTGGTGTTCTCTCATGGGGGACCCTCACCTGGTGGAAAGCAGAAAGGCAGAAGAGATGAACACTATGTCCTCCACATGGCAGTAGAACACAAAAGACAAATTCACTTCCTCTAGCCTTATAAGGATACTAATGCATTCATGTGAGCTGGGATTTAGCTCAGTTGGTAGAGTGCCACTCTGCAGTCTCTGAGGTCCTGAGTTCGATTCCCAGCATCGCAAAAATGGGAGGATGTGGCAATCCACTCCCGAGGAGGCAATCCTGAAACAGTCAGCCATTGAAAACCGTATGAGGGTCATTATGAGTCGGACATGACTGGATGGCACCTAACAACAACAACAATGCATTCATGCAGACAAAGCTCTTGTTGTTAGGTGGATTCAGAGGGAGCCTAAGTACAACAGAATAAAACACTACCTGACAACATGTCATGCCCGGCAGTATGTCAGTGCTTCTCTGCTATTTATCATAGAGTTTTCAATGGCTGATTGTTGCAGGACTGCTTCAGGAGTGGGTTTCCAAATCCTTCTCCCTTTCCTTTTTTCTTTTCTTTCTCTCTCTCTCTCTCTTTCTTTCTTTCTTTCTTTCTTTCTTTCTTTCTTTCTTTCTTTCTTTCTTTCTTTTTTGTGCCAGGGATCAATCTCATGGCCTCAGAGCATACAGAGCAGGCACTCTACCAACGGAGCTAAATAGAGCTTCAGTGGGCTAATTGTCTCCTAGGGTCACACCTCTAATACTACCATAATGGAGGTTAAGCTTCCACATATGAAATTCAGAAGAGATACATTCAAACTATTTCTGTTCCAAAATTTTGTCTATTATTTTCTTTCTTCCAAAGATGCCTCTTGGAAATTTCTTTTAGCGCTTAATTTTTTTTTGCCTTGAAGGATTGATAGCTATCATAATTTTTTTTTTCCTGTGGAGCTTGAGAGTTAAACCCAGGTCCTTGCACATATTTTGCAAGTTTTCTACCCATTGGGCTGGACTTCCAGACAATTTTTTCTTTTTTATTTTGAGGTAGGGTCTCGTGAAGTTATGTAGTCCGCCTCTGGCTTCAAACTTGCTATCCTTCTGCCTCGACCTCCTGAGTCACTGGGATTACAGGTGTGTGCCAACGTACCTGGTTAAATGAACATTTTTTAATTCCTGGTAATATTCTTAACTTTGTCTGATATTGATATACCTACTCCAGCTTTCTTTAAGGAGGATTTTTTGTATGTTTTGTTTTGTTTTTCAACCATGCCCTCATCAATGCTAGGCAAGTGCTAAATTCTCAGCCTTGCCAGCTTTCTTGTGATTGATGAAAATATGGTATATTTTTGTATTCTTTTACCTTTAATGTATTTGTAGTTTCTTTGGAGGCATTATATTATCAGGTTTGCTTTTTAAACCAGGTTTTTTAATCCAGTCTTTTGATCTTTGCCTTTTAATTCGTATGTTTTAAGTACTTATATTTAATGTGAATATGATATATTTATATTTAAATATCATATTTTAAAATGTGTTTTAAATTTGTCCCATTTGTTCTTTGCTCTTTTCTATTTTTTGTGTCTTTAAAAATACTTCCTGAGTACTTTTATCATTCAATTTTATGTCACTTGCAAGTTATTAACTATATTACTCTTTTATTCTATTGTTTGAGCTAATGTTCATATTGCATATATATAATTTATTACAGTTGACTTTCAAGTGATACTATTACACTTAATGCTTAAGAAATCTACAACTGTACACTTACATTTCCCTCTGTCTTGTCCTTTTTGCTATGTTGATTTGCATTTTATTTTTGCATAGGTTCTAAACACCATAATACATTGCTATCACTTTTGCTTTTATCAGTCTATCTAGTAAAGACACTAATTTCTAGAAAAAGTATTTTCCATCTCTGCATATATTTACTATTTCTAGTGGTCTTTATTATCATATGTAGATCTAAATTTCACGTAATCAGTTTTGCTTCTGCCTGAAGAATTTCCTTTGACATTTATTAAAGTACAAATCTGCTGTTAATGTATTCTTTAGCTTTTTTTTGTGTGTGAGAAACTATTTATTTTGTTTTTGTTTATGAAAGACATTTGAACTGACTATTGTTGTTAGAATTCTAAAACGATAGTTTACTTTTACTTCAGTACTCTAATGATACTACTCCATAGTCTTCAAAAGGCATACAAATAGGAAGGCAGAAGTCAAATTCTCTCTGCTTGCAGATGATAGGATTCTATGTATAGAAAAATCTAAACACACCACAGACTATTAGAACTGATAAACAAACACACTAAAGTTGCAGGATACAAAAATCAAACTACAAAATCAGAAGCATTTGTGTGTGTGTGTGTGTGTGTGTGGTACTGGGGGTTGAACCCAGGGCCTTGCACTTGCATGCTTTGCAAGTGCTGGACCACTGAGCTGCACCGCTGGCCCATTTTTTTACTTTTTGAGACAGGGTCTCGCTAAGTTAAGCAGACTGCCTCTGGTCTCGAACTTGCCATTCTCCTGCCTCTGCCTCCCAAGCCGCTGGGATTACAGGCATGTGCCACCACAAAATCAGAAGCATTTTTATGTACTGATGACAAGATTACTGAGAAAGAAATCATGAAAGGAATTCTATTCACAATAGCTATAAAAGAAAGATTAAAGCAAAATAAGAAAGAAAAAAAATGAATGAACAAACCTAGGAATACATTTAACCAACAATGTGAAAGACTTCTCGAATGAAAATTATAATAAATCTTTAACGAAAGAAGTTGAAGAAGAAAACAAAAAAACAAAAAAAAAAAAAAAAAGGAAAGACCTCCTGTGTTCATTTATTGGAAATATTGATGTTATTAAAGTGTACAGTGGTAAATACCTGTAACCCCAGCAACTCAGGAGTTGGAGACAGGGCAATAGTCAAATCAAGGCTGGAGGCATCCTGAGTAACTTAATGAGACCCTATATCAAAATGAAAAATAAAAAAGGTGCTGTTTGGTGCAGCTCAGTGGTAAAGTACTTGCTTCCCATGTACGAGGACTTAGGCCCAACCCCCTAGCATTGAAAACAAACAGCCAGCAAAAAAATGGTTCATACTACCAAAATGATTTACAGATTTAACATAATCCCCATCAAAATACAAATAACATTCTTCACAAAACTAGAAAAAACAATCCTAAAATTCATATGGAAGTACAAAAGATTCCAAATAGACAAAGCAATCTTGAATAAAAAGGAAGCTGGAAATATCACATTACCTGCTTTCAGAATGTACTAAAAAGTTATAGTAATCAAAACATGATGAAACTGGTATAAAGACAGACATACAGAAAAATGGAAATAACTGAGTGTCCAGTAATATCTTTACATATCTTAGAACCAGCTGAGTTTTGACAAAGTTGCTAAGAACATGCATAGGAACAAGGACAGTGTTTTCAAAAAACATTGCTAGGGAAATTGAGTATTCAGATGCAGAAAATGAAAATAAACCCTTGTCTTTTATCAGTTACAAAAATCAATGCAAAGTGGTGACATGGCTCAAGTGTATAATCCCAGGGACCTGAAAGTCTGAATCGGGAGAATCTCAAATTCAAGGCCAGAGGCAGCCTACACAAATTAGAGACACTCTGTCTCAAAATAAAATAAAAATAAAAGGGATTGAAGATGTAGCTCAGTGGTGGTACACTTGCTTAGCATGCACAAGGCCCTAAGGTCAACCCGTTATACTGAATAAGGTTAAAATAAAATCAAAATGCATTAAAGACTTAAATATAAGACTGGACACTATGAAACTACTAGAAGAAAACACAGAAAATCCTTTGGGATTTTGGAATGGGCAATCAACAAGGCCCTAGAAGCATAGGAACCAAATATAAGATTAAACAAATATGATTACATCAAATTAAAAAGCTTCTGTACAGCAAAGAGAACTATCATCAGAGAGAAGAGACAACCTACATATTGGGAGAAAATATTGCAAAGTAAACATCTAATAAGATGTTAATATCCAGAATATATAAAGAACTCCAAAAGCTAAATAGCAAAACAAACAAACAAACAAACAAAAAACACCCCTAATTAAAAACAAGCAATAGACCTAAGTAGACATTTCTTTGGAAATGACATACAAATGATCAATGAGTATATGAAATAATGGCCTCTTTCTAATGAAAACTTTGATGTCATTATTGTTGTTCTTCATTGTGAATTTTTGCCACATTTAAGATTTTATCTTCATCACTGGTTTCAAGTAATATGATTATGATGAGCCTTTATGTAATTATCTTCATGCTCTTTTGCATTCTAATTCTGTCTCTAAGGCTTTTAATTGTATTTGAAAGTTTGTTTTTTCATATTAGTGTTTTACCATCTCATATACGTTGTTGTTGTTAGGTGACATCGAGTCGGTATCTGACTCATAGTGACCCTCTGTACAACAGGGGAAACACTATTGTCAGTGCTTCTCTGTTGTTCATAGGGTTTTCAATGGCAGATTGATTTTTGGGAGGGGGTTGCTAGGTCCTTCTCCCAAGCCTACAGCTTCTGGTGTTCCCAGGCGGTCTCCCATCCAAGTACTAACCAGGCCTGACCCTGCTTAGCTTCCGAGATCTGGCAGCATTAGATGCCTCAGGGCTACAGCTGCAGGCTGTCCACTGTGTATACGTACCATAATTTTTTTATCCATGCTTCTGTTGCTGGGCACCTTGTTTGTTTCCATAGTCTTGCTATTGTGAAGAGTGCTTCACTGAATATGGAGATGGAGGTGTCTCTGTGGTATGACGACTTGTCTCCCTTTGGGTATATTCCCAGTAGTGGTATAGCTGGGTTGTATGGCAGCTATATTTTTAGTTTTCTGAGGCATCTCCATCTTGACTTCCAAAGTGGATGAACCAATTTACAGTCCCACCAACAGTGTAAGAGGGTTCCTTTTTCTCCACAACCTCCATCCAGGATTTGTTGCTATTTGTTATGCTGATCTTAGCCATTTTTACTAGAGTTAGGTGGAATCTCAAGAGTTGTTTTGATTTGCATTTCCCCAATGGCTAAGGTGGCCTGTAGCTGTAGCTTTGTGGCATCTGATCCTATATCTCATATATATACCATGCTTATTACATATAAATACAAGTTGGTTATAATTCAATTAACAGCTTTGAATTTAGTCCTCTTCATCTCTTTTATGTAGTTCTACCATTGAGGAGTAATTTTATTTGCTTTCCAAATATGCCAACTTAACTCTGAACACTGTTTATGTGTTTCTACAGTTTCACTACAGACAAGGTTTCTCCCCAATTTATTAACCATTTTTATATATCAATGTTCTTTAGATAGTACTAGTAGTCTATTTCGGCTGGAGTTTAGCTCAGTTGGTAGAGTGCTGCTTCTCACTCTCTGAGGACCTGGGTTCGATCCCCGGCACCACAAAAGTAGGAAAAGGACAGAGCAGCTCCCTCCTGAAGCAATCCCAATGCAATCAGCTATTAAAAACCCTACAAGGGTCAGAGTGAGTCAGACCCAACTTGATGGCAACTAAGAAATCCAATAAGAGGTAGTCTATTTAGTCTTCATGACCACTATGATCTCCATCTCCTCCTTAAAACAAAGAAGTTTTTAATATAATTTTTTGTTTCATTTTTACTTGATTTGTGATTTATGTGTGCATGTATATATGAATGTCATTTAATGTACTAGACTTTTTTATTTGATGTGATTCTGTGGTAAAATTTTAAAGAAATGTGAAAAATAATCACAGAAAATAACACTGCTTCTAATATCTCTATAGAGAAAAATTTTTAAATATTACTTTGCACTGAATAGGTAGTTCTAGATTTATGGTAATGTTATTAAAAGGGAAATTTATTCTTTTTCTTTTGGTAACGGTAAGAAAAAGAATTTCCCTCTTGTTATACATTTTCCGAGTAAGTGTTCTGAGAGACATATTTTTTTCTGCCGGATGGGGTACTTGCTCCCTTCTTTTGCTGTTAAGACTTCTCACTCGTTCAGCTGTAGCAGAAGAACTAATCAGAACAGATTACAAAGGTGTACATTTAACTCATTCCATTGATTAAGATATATGAATGATGATGAAGTATTAAATATCTCATTTAAACTAATTATATCACATTCTCCCAGATGTCTTAATATGAATATGAAATGCTAAATATCTTCAGGGAGATTTTATGAATGGTAATCTGAGCCTAACTCAATTCTGACTTCTCAGTTACTTTGTTCCCAAGCATTATCAGACTAATTCAATTTAGAATAAATGATGTAGAGAGACTGTGCCACAATTATTTTAGTGTGGATATTACCATCACATTGTACCATGTCTTTGATGAAACTGGTGGTTGTTTTTAAACAGGGAAGTGTGGACATAGTAAGACGAGTATCTGAACAGAATTGAGATGTACATATCACTACTAGCTTATCAAGGAAAATTTTCATTTGCTAAGAAGAGATGAAGATGTTTCAAATTTATTAGAGGTTTCTTTCAGTTCTTTTCCCTATTTCTTGTTGGAGATATTGTTTCTAGCTTGCAAGAAATTAAATGTATATACAAGTGATCTATTCTTTATTTTTCCCTGATGTATATTCCAGATGCTTTATGCCAAAGATAGCTTAATTTGCCTTATGAAGTACTTGAATACATCCAAAATATTTCCTTTATCCCCCATCACAGTGTTCTTATGTAGTGTCAACACACACATACACATATTTGTTCAAATTCTAGCCAGCAAATAAATGCATGTGGGCATGTGTCTGCATGACTAAAAGACTGGGCATAAAACCTGCATGGCCTGCCATTCTCCATCATATTCAGAGCAACATATTTTATAGTTCTTTTTCAACAAGTAGCTTAATGTAGCTTAAGATAAATAATACTTAAGACATTGCCCTTTTGGAGAAATTTGCATTTTGACAGAAAAACTTTACAAACCCAAAGTCTTTAAAGACCCAAGTAATTATCCTAGTGGAATACAGGACATAGAAAAAATGAGTGGAAATGGAAGCATGTTTTTAACCAGATGTTGCTTCCTTATTCTCCTCCAATAAGAAAGCATTACTATCTTCTTGGTAAGATGTCTGGACCCATTTCAAAGATTCAAGAGCTTGTAATAACATCTACTATATCATTAGCTCACTAAAATGAATGGAGATGTTCTGCTTGAGCATGTTTCAAACACTGATATTAAATTATTTTTGAACTATAGTCTTTTAGACCTCATTGAAAATAGATCCACACATGCATCAGGGTCTAAAGTAAATAATTTTTTTAAAAAATTAAAAGGTCACAAGAAGGTCACTAGAATGTATTGGTTGTCTACCACCAAGCTAATTGCTCTCCCAAATATTATCTCATTTCTTTACAAAATCTTGAAAATATCCATTATAAGCCCTAGCTTTAGAGATGTAAATTGAGACTTTAGCCACTTCAGTAGAAAATTAAATTTCTCAACCTTTATTTTTCAATATATTCTTAGAAGTGTTTGTAAGTTCCTGAAAATAAATATTGTCATTGCTATAACATAAAAAAGTGCTTACTCCTAAGTCTGTTAGACTTTGCTGAGTACTGTAAATTATAGAGCTAACTCTCATATCGAACCATGGAAAATTCTAGTCTGTTCAGAAATGACTTGAATATATTTTATTGTGAAAGATAAAAAGAATAATCTATTGGCAGGTAATGCGTGATTAGTAGAATAAAATATTAAGCCACATGCAAAATATATGACACTCTTAGACTGCAACTTTTGTCATTGAATTTGGACAAATATTTTGAATTATTTTATAATCATTTTGAACAAGAACAAGGGGGCAGATGATTACAGAAGAAGCTGTAGGAGCAGAGGCTGTGTGGGATGGCACAGGATAATTGAGTGGTCATATTTCCCATTTCTTAAAATAAAAACCAATCCTAGTGTGGATATGGCTTGAATGTGTCCTCCAAACCTTCATGTGTTGAGTGTTAAAGTGGTGGAATCTTTAAGAGGTAGGGCCTTGTGTAATTTAGTCATTGACTGTATACCCTCAGAAGGGATTAATGTTGTTGTCACAGGAGCCCAGTTTGTTTCCTTGAGATTGGGTTGTTATAAAATGTGCAAGCCTGATACCTAATCCCTCTGGTTTCTTGTCTTGCCATGTGGTCTTTCTCACTCCACCTATAAAGTACATAGTAAATAAGGACTGATACCATGATTAAAGTGAGTGGAAAAATCAGTTCACAAAAGTCAACAGAGGAATGTAGAGGGTGGCAAATTTATTTTTAAAAGACAACAGAAGAAAAAATGATAATTTAATAATTGCCTTTGTATATACAGAAGTTAAGAGTGATAGTTTTCTATTAAATTGGATAAAGAAAAAATAGAAAGATCAGATTGCAGCTAAAATTAGTCTGAAGAGTAAGATTAACTCTCTGCAGAGTAAAGCATCTTAAAAACTCAGTAGTTGGCTCTCTTTAAGAATTATCTGGTTGGGTTTCTGCTTTAAAAGATTTAAGTAAAATCTTATTTAATGGCTGGGGCTGGGATTAGATGACCTCTTTCTATTCCAATTCTAATCCTGGGGTATGTGGTTAGAAATCCTAATTTTAATATGCAATTTGCAATTTCTACTGTTGAATTCAAACTCCATCAGTTGGTAACTGATAGCTTCTCACTACTACTGTCTGAACCATAGCCAAGCAGTGCATAGTGAGGTTTTAAGGGATATTGTGAGACCATCAAAGTGAGCATTTCTCATACCCTTCCTAGTTCTTAAGTACTTACTATGAGACAAACTAAATTAATTGAAATAAATATATAGACAGGTAGATAAGTAGATACATAAGATATTCTGAGAACAGATTTTTAAGTTATTACTCAAAAGAGTAACATAAAACTGATGTTTTTATACCAAAAGTGTGCTTATTTTTCAAAATATAATGATATTAAGAACTTGTTGGATAACTGACCTCATGATAGTCATAACCATCTGCCTTTAACATGATCCCCCAATAAACGTAAACTTTAAGCACATGGCATGCATACACAGTCATACACACACACACACACACACACACGCACACACACACACACACTACACATATATCCACTTCTACTTTATCATAAAATTTATTTAAAATAGCAAGAATGCCTGATGAATTTTAGACTGTCTGAACAGATTGACAAGTAAGACATCCTGGTCTTATTAGGTAACATCAATGCTTCTTTTATAAGACTATGCAATCAGTCTCCACTATGGTCTGAATTTTTGTGTCACTCTAAGGTTTATAGGTTAAAATCCTGATTCCAATGGATTAGTATTAGAAGGTAATACTAGGAAGTGAATTTTTATTAGATATGTTTATTAGATATGTCCTAATCTGAGGGTCTTATTGGTGGACTCTCATAGAGCTGACTCATTCCATGTGACTTTGTTACTGTTATTATTAGTTACCCTCAAGTCAGGTCCAATTCACAGCCACTCTCATAGAAGTTTTGATGGCTGATTGTTTTGGGAGTGGATTGCCATGTTCTGCTCCCATCCATGTGATTTTAGATGCCTGTCTTTTAGCACATCCTGAGGACATGCTCTACCACTGATCTACACCCTCAACCCCAGGCAACCATATTTTTAAACACTAGATGATACTAAATAATTTCATAGTCTGGTTAGGTTAATCTTGGACCCATATTTCAATTTACCCATAATCCAATATTGTGTAATTTTTTCTCGTCTTTAATTTTTTCCATGCCTAAAGTTTTGATCACCTGGTCCTTCTCTGAGGTAGAATCTGAAAATAGTATTTGGGTTATCTTTTGCTAAGTCACAAAAGATCCCAGACATGAAGGGCTTAAAATAGCAACTATTTAATATTTATATAATTCTGTGAGTTAATTGTAGGAGGGATCGACAAACTACAGCCCAAAGAACAAATTTTCCTTCCAGTCCACTTTTGTATGGTTTGCAAGCTAAGAATAGATTTCACATTTGTAAATGTTTGAAAAGTAAATAAAAGTAATATTTTGTAGTATATGAAAATTATATAAAATTCAAATTTCAGCTTCCATACTATTATGTTTGCAATTATGTTTTAAGATATGAATTAGGGAGATCCTCAGATCATAGAATAGCCCTAACAAGCTAAGGTAACAAGTATTCATGCCCTGTTTTTAAAAAACACATGACAAAGGAACACTGTACAACTCATTATATCAGGCCAGAATGATCTTGATACTAAATCTAGACAGAAATCACAAGAAAACTATAGACTAATATTTTTATGAATATAGATATACAAAGGCACTGGAAAATACCAGTAAACCAAATACAGAACAGGATTACCAGGATCAACCAGAATTTATACCAGAAATAAGGCTGGGTTCAATGGTGCATGCCTCTAATCCCAGCGCTGAGGGAGGCAGAGTCAGGAAGATTACAAGTTTGAGGCCAGAGGCAGCCTGTGTAACTCAGCAAGATTCTTTCAAGATGAAAAGAAAAGGGTGGGGGGAAGGGACCTGGGAGTCAAGCTGAGTGGTAGAGCACTTGTAAAGTATGAACAAGTTCCTGGGTTAAATGCCCCCAGTACTTCAAGAAAAAAAAAAAGGAGTGAAAGATTGGTATACCACCAAAAGCACAATTAATGCAATATATCATATTTATTACAAAGGAAAAAAATCTCAAAAATACAATGCCTATAATAAAGAAAAATACACATTTGACAAAATTCAGCATTCTTCCATCATAAAACATTCAAAAAATAAAAATAGAAGGAAACTTTCTCCTCTTGATAAACAGTGTCAGTGACAAGTACCAACTAATAGCTCACCAACATAATACTTAGTGGTGGAAAACTAGTGATTTCCACCTAAGATCAAAAATAGAGCAAGCAGGTCCACTACCACCACTTTTATTCAATTTTGTACTGAAGGTTATAACCAGAGCAATTATGAAATAGATTAGATAGGTAGATATAGATTCATCAATTAAAACATTCAATTATGTTGTTGTTAGGGGCTCTCAAGTCAAATCTGACTCATAGCCACCCTAAGTACAATAGAACAAAACACTACTCAACCCTGTGCCCTGCACATGCTCTTTTGATATTTGAGCGAGCCCACTGTTGCAGTCACAATGTCTCTTGTCATTCTGAGTCATGCCGCATCATCAAAAGGAGGTCCCAGGGGCTTTACTCCACTCCTGTCAATAAGTGTGGCTCTACTTTGAGGAAGCATCTCTCCCCACTCATTTCATGAGTGCCTTCCCGCCTGGAGGAGCTCATTTTCCAGCACTATTTTTGACAATTCTTCTTTGCTATTTATAGAGTTTTCAATGGCTAATTGTTCAGGAGTAGGCTGCTCATTCCCTCACAGCAACATGCAAGCCCCCACAGCATGACAAGGTGAAAGAAATGTTGTTGTTGTTAGGTGCCATTGAGTCAATGTCTGACTCATAGCGACCCTCATAGGGTTTTCAATGGCTGATTGTTTCAGGATTGCATTGGGAGTGGATTGCCACATTCTTCTCTCATTTCTGCAGTCCTGGGAATCGAACTCTGGACCTCAGAGACTGCAGAGCGGTGCTCTACCAACTGAGCTAAAAAATACATATAGGGGGATTGAATTATGCCCCTATCAAAATCCTAATTTTTTTGCCAAAATTGACAGGCTAATCTTTAAATTCATATAGAAATGCAAGTGACCCAGTATAGTCAAAACAATCTTAAAGAGAAGAATAAACAAGGACTCACATATTCCAATTCAAAACTTACCACAAACCTACAGTAATCAAAGCACTGGGAAATCTCATGGAATGGATACATAGGTCAGTGAAGTACATTGAGATCCCAGAAATAAACTCTAACATTTATGGTCACTTGATTTTCAATAAGGATGTTAAGACCATTCAACGGGGAAAGAATATTCTCTTCAATAAATGGTGCATGAATAACTGGACATTTCCATGTAAAAAATAAGTTTGGGGATATGCCTGCACTGTACACAAAATTTATCTTCAAGGGGATAATATACATATATAATAGTTAAAACTATGAGTAGAGAAGTAAATCTTGGGTTAGGCACAAACTTGTTAGAAGAACAAACAATAGAGCAAGATAAAAATAAAATAATAGGCAATTTTTTGTGTGTTTCAAAAGATTCCATCTAAAAAGTGAAAACTACTGAATTAGCTAAAATATTTACAAATCATAAAACTAATAGGAGGCTTGTGCCCACTTCCATTGTTTCTTTTGAGAAAGTCAGTTGCTAGTCTGTTTGTTTCCTGAGACAGTGTCTCACTATGTAGCCCAGGGTGGCCTGGAGCTCTTGATCCTCCTGCCTCTGCCTCCAGAGTATTGAGTTGTGTGCCACCATGAGTATCTAAATATGTATGTATATATATTTTCTTCTTTTTTTCAGTGCTAGGGCTTGAACTCAGGTCCTTGTGCTTGCTAGGCAAGCATCCAAACAATGAGCTATACTCACAACCTTTACAAACCCTTTGGAAACTCATCCAGGTTAAGCAAAGTTAGGGTTCATTTCATTTAATATTATATAGTGTTATCATAGGTGAGGATATCACTATTCATTTGCACATTTTATCAGACATTTGACTCAATTAAATTCTTTTTGTTCAAAAACACACTTCTTTGAATGTAATATGGGATTTATCTCAGTTGGTAGAGCGCTGTGCTGCAGTCTCTGAGGTCCCGAGTTCAATTCCCAGCACCGCAAAAATAGGAGAAGGACCTGGCAATCCCCTCCCAAGGCAATCCCGAAACAGTCAGCCAGCCATTGAAAACCCTATGAGGGTCGTTATGAGTCAGATACTGACTCAACGGCACCTAACAACAACAACAACAACATGAATGTTTTATATATATATATATATACATATATGTTATATACATGTATACATATACATGTATACGTATATGTATACATGCATATGCATATATTATATACATGTATATATGTATATACATGTACATACATGTATATGTATACATATATATTGTTGTTGTTAATATATATATTGTTGTAGTATATACATGTATATATGTATATACATGTATATATGTATATACATGTACATACATGTATATGTTTACATATATATATATATATATATTGTTGTTGTTAGGTGCTGTCGAGTCGGTATCCGACTCATCGTGACCCTCGTAGGGTTGTCAATGGCTGACTGTTTCGGGATTGCCTTGGGAGTGGATTGCCAGGTCCTTCTCCCATTTTTGCGGTGCTGGGAATTGAACTCAGGACCTCAGAGATTACAGCACAGTGCTCTACCCACGGAGCTAAATCCCAGCCCATATATATATATATATATATATATATATATATATATATATATATATTTATTTATTACATACCTTAGTGAAATTTAATCCCCATTCTGAGAGTATATCACAGATTTATTTTAAGCTTTGCAAGACAATTCTAAATTGTTTTCTAATGTTATTTGCCAAGAAAAGCATAATTATATACTCCCATTAATAATGTATAAGTATTCCCAAATCTTTTGACATCCTAATCAACACTTGAAAGAATTAGATTTTTAATTTTCACCAAAGCAGTGGACATAATATTTTTCTCCTTATGTTTATAATTTCCATATTTACAAATGCTAATGTGATTCATGTGTTGATATACATAATAGTTTTTCTCTTCTGTGTAGGTTCTGTTCCTGCATTTTAATTTTTCTCTTTGGTTGTTGTTTCTCCTTTCATTGGTTATTGTGGGGTTTGTGTATTCTAGTTATTTGTGGCATGAGTTATTTGCTATTTGTGTTGTAAACATCTACCCCGGTGAATGCTTATGCATTCCAATTCATGATTTTTGAAAACTCTAAAATCTTTTCTTCTTTTTTTCTTATTTTTCTTTCTTTTTTTCTCTTTTTTCCCCTTTTTTTTTCTTTTTGTGTAGGTGGGGGATTTGAACCCATGGAATCATACTAGGCCATATTTTGTTGTTGTTAGGTGCCATCTAGTTGATATCCGACTCATAGCGACCCTCTGTACAACAGGGGAAACACTATTGTCAGTGCTTCTCTGCTGTTCATAGGGTTTTCAATGGCAGATTGATTTTTGGGAGGGGGTTGCCAGGTCCTTCTCCCAAACCTAGAGCTTCTGGTGTTCCCAGGCGGTCTGCAATCCAGGTACTAACCAGGCCTGACCCTGCTTAGCTTCCGAGATCTGACGGGATCGGACGCCACAGGGCTACCGCTGCAGGCACTAGGATATATATATTTCCTTTATGAAAATATTGCATATATAACATCTTTAGAATTCCATACTCTTGAGATTATAAAAATCTTTGCATATATGGCCACTTTAGTGAGATAGCTGGGGTAAAATGGCATTTATCTTTTCCTCAACTTTGACATTGCATTCTTGCTTTATCTTTCTATCTCCTTAATTTATACCTTAAATTTACTTCTTTTTGTTTACTTTTGTTTTCAGGATACACTTTTTCTAATTTCATATAATAAATGGCTTTTTGTACATTACTCTTCATGCTTTCTCTTTTCTAATATAAGCATTCAAGTGAATACATTTCTCTTTAAGTGTATTGTTTGGGGTATGCAGTATTTCCCATATTAGTCAGTACTGTCTATCTCTACTTCCTCATTTGATCAATTTGTATACGAAATATCTCTTTCCAGGCCAGACCTGGTGGTTGTTGCTAGGTGCCATTGCCACATCCTTCTCCCGTTTTTCTAGTGCTGGGAATTGAACTCGGGACCTCAGAGACTGCAGAGCAGCACTCTACAAACTGTGCTAAATGCCAACCTGGTGGTACAATCCTATAATTCCACCTTTTAGCAGACAGAAGCAAAGAATTTTGAGTTTGAGGCCAGTGTTGGCTACATAGTGAGACATTGTCTCAAAGACTTTACAAAATAGATTGTTGTTGTTGTTGTTGTTAGGTGCCATCGAGTCGAGTCTGACTCATAGCAACCCTATGTACAGCAGATAGAAACACTTACCAATTCTGTGCCAGGCAAATGATCTTATTTATGTTTAAGCCCATTGTTGCAGACACTGTGTCAATCCATCTGGTGGAGGGTTTTCCTCTTTTGCGATGACCTGCCACCCTCCCAAACATGATGTCCTTCTCCAGGGATTGATCTCTCCTGACTACATGTCCGAAGTATGTTGACGCAGTCTGGCCATTCTTCCTTCCAAGGAGCACTCTGGTTGCATGTCTTCTAGGACAGATTTGTTGGTTCTTTTGGCAGTCCATGGTATATTCAATAGACATCTCCAGCACCACAATTCAAAAGCATCAATTCTTTTTCTGTCTCTCTTGTTCAACGTCCAGCTTTCACAACCATATGATGCCACTGAAAATACCATGGCATGAGTCAGACGCACCTTCGTCTTCAATGTGACATCTTTGCTTTTCAATACTCTAAAGAGATCTTTTGCCACAGCTTTTCCTAGAGCAATGTGTCTTTTGATTTCTTGACTGCTGCTTCCACAGGTGTTGATTATAGAGCCAAGCAAAGCAAAATCTTGGACAGCCCCAATCTTTTCTCCTTTTATTCTGAAGTTGCATACTGATCCAGTTGTAAGGATTTTTGCTTTGTTGATGTTTAGTTGTAACCCATATTGAAGGTCATGATCTTTGATCTTCATCAGTAAATGTTTTAAATCCTCTTCACTTTCGGCAAGCAGAGTTGTGTCATCTGCATAAAGCGGGTTGTTAATGAGTCTTCCTCTAATCTTGATGCTGCGTTCTTCCTCATAAATTCCAGCTTCTTGGATTATTTGCTCAGTGCATAAATTGAAGAGATATGGTGAAAGTATATACCCTGAAACACACCTATCTCAACTTTAAATCAGGCTGTGTTTCCTTGTTCTATTTGAACAGCTGCCTCCCGGTTCACATATAGTTTCCTCATGAGTACAATTAGGTGCTCTGGCATTCCCATTTTCCAAAGTGTTATCCATAATTGATTATGTTCCATACAGTGAAATGCCCTTGCATAGTCAATAAAACATAGATAGACATCTTTTTGATATTCTCTACTTTCGGCTAATATTCACTTCACATCAACAATGATGTCCCTGATTCCATACCCTCTTCTGAATCCCCCTTGAGTTTCCAGTAATTCTCTGTCTATATACTGCTGCAGTCACTTTTGAATGATCTTTGGTAAAATTTTGCTTGCATGTGACATTCATGATATTGTCCGATAGTTTGCATATTCAGTTGGATCCCCATTTTGGGGAATAGGCACAAAGATGGATCTCTTCCAGTCAGCTGGCCAAGTAGCTGTTTTCCAAATCTGTTGGCACAAACATGTTAACAGCTCCAGTGATGCATCTGTTTGTTGAAACATCTCTACTGGTAT
>VMDO01027439.1:0-25253 GCA_007922755.1 Pedetes capensis
CGGTATCCGACTCATAGCGACCCTCTGTACAACAGGGGAAACACTATTGTCAGTGCTTCTCTGCTGTTCATAGGGTTTTCAATGGCAGATCAATTTTTGGGAGGGGGTTGCCAGGTCCTTCTCCCAAGCCTACAGCTTCTGGTGTTCCCAGGCGGTCTCCCATCCAGGTACTAACCAGGCCTGACCCTGCTTAGCTTCCGAGATCTGACGGGATCAGATGCCACAGGGCTATGGCTGCAGGCCTTACTTGCCTAATCTTGCCTATCTCCAATTTCTACCTAATCTTGCTCAGAATTTTGACAAAGAATGAATGTTGAATTTTATCAAAAGATTTTTTAGCATTTGGTCTTATTGGTCATTTAGCACTGTCATTTCATCATTCAGCACACTGAGCGTTATAACCATAACTTCCCCCTTTATTCTATTAATGCAGTGAATTACAGTGATTTTTCAATGTTAAACCAACCTTACATTCCTTAAAAAAATACATATTGGGTCAAAATATATTAGTCTTCCAATATATTATAGATTTAATTTGATAATATGTTTTTTAGGATGTTTCATCTATATTCATGAGTGACTTGGTTGTAATTTTCTGTTCTTGCATCCACAAAAGTTAGCAGTATCAAGACTATGCTGGCCTTACAGAATAAATTGTAAAGTGTGTCTTTTTTCCATTATTCTATAGAGGAGTCTGTGGATGAAATTTTGGGTTGACATTTATATTTTTCTAGACTATCACAGCTATCTCTTTTCCCTTATCTTTTAGTGTCTTGGTTTCTGTTGGAAATGAAGCATCATCTCTGCCTTGGCCCATCACAGCTCCTCCCATCACTCATAAGTTGGCCTTGTCCCCACCCAACAAAGGCCAGGACCAAGCTCCCTCTGAAGCAGAGGTAGACCATGGAGTTGCTGCCCCAGTTGGAGAAGCTTGAGAATAAAAAAGAAAATGGAACAGAATTTGTTTTTCCAAATTCATAATTGCTCCTTTGTTGGTGATATATTCCTCTCTCTCTCTCTTTCTCTTCTTTTACTATTTTCTCTTTGATTTTATTTTTCACATTTATATTATGGTACACCTAGGTATGGCTTTCTTTTCATGTTACTCTGCTTAAGATTTATAATACTTCTTAAATGTGTGCCTTAATGTCTTTTATCAGTTTTTATCAATTTCTCAGCAATATCACTTCAAAGTCTGCTTCTGTTACATTCTCTTGCTCTTCTCCTTCTTGGAGACTCTAATCATTTTTTTCAACACATTCTGTGCCAGATTAAGGATGGAAGATTAGCAGTGTTTTGAAAAATGTCATAATGAACCCATCATTTTTGTACAATTAAAATATACTAATAAAAACTAAAACAAACAACAACAACAAAATGTTTTGACCTTATAACCTTTAGTAACTATGGCCCATATCCTCTTTCCATGAGTCTGAGCAAGCTGCCTCACATGGCTGATGCACAGAACATGGAAACATTAATGCTGTGCAAGGGTCCTGCCCCAGACCTTCAGAGACTAGGAATTCCTTGCCTTCTTCTCTCTTGAAATGCTTGTTCTGGGGGAAGGCAGCTGCCATGTAAGAAGCCCATCTACGTGGAAACCAACACTTACGGAGAGAGGGAAATGCTGGCAAGCCCCAGAAATCCCAGCATCCCCCGTGCTGGCACCAGACCTAACAGCGCAAAGCCATCTTAGAGATTCCAGCCCCAAGATATATGAGGAGAACCAGGGTCCCAGACATGCAGATGCAGTGTAGCCATCCCAGCTGTCTCTAGATGTTTGAAACATCCCAATTGAAGACAAGGACATTGCTGGGCACAGTGGTGCATGTCGGAGGATTGCAAGTTTAAGACAGAGGCAGTCTGTGTAATTTAGTGAGACTCTGTCTCAAAAAACTAAAAAAATGGGCTGGGGGTGCTTTCAGTGATCCAGCACTTGCAAAGCATGCAAGCATGAGGCCCTGGGTTCAACAACCAGTACCGCAAGCAGGGGAAAAAAAAAAAGACAAGGCATTGTTCAGCACAGGCAAGTCAAACCTGATACACCCTGAGTGAATTCCTGACTCTCAGAAGCACACACATAAAAAACGGTGGTTCTTTTATGCCAGTAGGTTTTGGAGTCATTTATTACTACTGGAAGAGGCAATTCTGCACAGAGGCCCCGAGTGTCCCTGTGTATTCTTACCAGGTATGCCATGAATGAAAACCCCTGACCAGTCCTCACCTGGGCCATTTCTCAGAATTGTGTTTACAGCTAACAACCTTGAGGGGTGAGTAACATCTCATCTTAACAAAGTAAGTGCTTGAAACATTTCAAAGCTAGGATTTACTTCTAAGCTGTAGGCAACACTTTGGGGTCTCAATCTAAACACAGAGGGTTTACCAGCACCTAAGCCTCTGCAACCCTGGTGGGTTCTAAATGCCTGTTTGTTTCTCTAGCCCTAAGTGTCCATCAGAAGCTCTGTTGACCCCATCTACCTTTCTCAGAATCAGCATATGCTCCCAAGAGGAAAGGAGGCCTGAAATGCCAGGCTCATCTCTGCTTTATTCATTTTCTGATATATTTCAATACTTGCCTTTTACGTTTTGTCCAGTTTTCCCCATTTTTTTTAGAGTATTAATCCAAATTACTTTACCCAACATTACCAAAAGTAGAACTCCATCAAAAATAGATTTAATGTGTTTAATTTTAATGTGTTTAGGGGGTCTGAAGTTCTGTAAACTACTGAAATAGTTTTGTAAATTATCATTTGCATAAAAATGTTTATCTAATGCAGGAAAGACAAACCATTTGTAATGAAGACTTTAAAAATACTTTTAAGGAAGAATGTTCTAATTTCATAATTAAATTAGAATAGGAAAAAGCTGTAGCAGTTTTAATATTTAATATCTTTCTCTTTTAATTATCTCTAAACATTATTTAGAAATATAGTATTATTTATGACCTACTGTTTTTAAAAACTCCAAACATAATATAAGTTTTTTCCCCTTATATTCTTTTTCACTTGGAAAACTATATAATTTAAGAAAGACCTGAAGTTTGTTTTTCAAAGTCTGAAAGAAACATTGTGACTGCCAATACTTACAGTGAAAAATACGAAAATCAATGTATGGATGTGAACCTCTTCTTTCTGATTCAAATCCTGCTCGGCTCCTCACACGTACATCTCCTGGACAGAAGCAAGAATAAGATGCAAATTTAGTTTAGAAGGTTGTCATTTGTGAAGAGGCCCTCATGCAAAAGACGCCCATATGGTATCATACTCATAAGAAATGGCCCATTAATGGTACATATAGAACATGTAGTTAAGAGCTGGTTTATTGGAAGGGGTTCATAAATTTTTAGTCCTGAGTTGTAAGGCTACACATGAAACTCTTAATAAAACTTTACTCTATTACAATCATCATTTTAACCTATATTTTATAAAGTTAGCTACTGAAAGATGACTCAAGTATATGATAATCCAACCTATTACTCACATTTAGTTTTTAAAGAAAAAGCCCATGGGAAACAAAATCTATTTCATAGCAGACAGAAAAATCCCCAGAAAAAAATTTGAAAAAGCCACAGCAAGAAGCAAGTACTTATTGTCTAGTTTGTGCCTAGCACTATACTATGGACTTCCAGGGATATGAAACACAGAAAATGCATTACTTATTCTCAAGCAGTTTACGATTCTGTAAATGTGTAAGAAACTAAAATGTTACAGGCCGTATGTGTTTGATCCCTCTTCTCTCCTCTCGTTGTCAGTGGGTGTACTCAAGGTCTTTAGTGGTTCTTAAACTTTGGCTTTTATAAGCTCCATGTTGTTCCTATAAGTACCCCAGTGACTTCTGGACTTATTTCTCTATACAGCAACATTACCAGAGCAACCACATACCAAGCATTCTTTGTTTCACAAGCATTGCCTTATTTTATTCTCTAATCAATCCTGAACAA
This sequence comes from Pedetes capensis, assembly GCA_007922755.1. Taxonomy (NCBI): domain Eukaryota; kingdom Metazoa; phylum Chordata; class Mammalia; order Rodentia; family Pedetidae; genus Pedetes; species Pedetes capensis. The sequence continues at coordinate 3,941 of VMDO01027439.1, forward strand.
CAGGTATCTTAATTCCCATTTTATAGATGCAGAAACTGGACCTTGAGAAGTTAGTTAAACAGTATGTTCTACCCTTAAAGTCAGTGCAAACAGTGAGTCAAGATTTAAACCTAGCCCTGGGGGTTCCAAAGACGGCCCTTTTCTCATCGCACTTTCACAAACTCCCAAGTTCATAACTCCAATCTTCAGTCCCCTCTCTGTGCTCTTGTAATTCTGCTCGCCCAGAAACCTCCCCTGCTTATTACTCTGTTTCTCTATATAAGACTATCAATTTCTCTCAGGCTTATTTTATCTACCATGGCTCGATCCCACAGTGACTGATCACCTCTTTCATGTGGCTATTCCTTCACACTGTGACAAAGGTTTACTGAGCACCTGCACATGTCAGACACTGCAGATACAGCAGGGAGCAAAATACAGAAAATATCTCTCCTCATGATGTTTATCTTCTCATGGAATAAGACAAAAAACAAAGCAAACACATAATGTCTTTCTATTGAAGATAAGAAAATACATAGAGAAAACTAAAGCAAAGTAAGAGGAATAGGAGGGAGGAATGAGAGAGGGTGATTTGACAATGTGGCTGGCTAGGGAAGTCCCCACTGAAAAGGAGGCATCTGGCTGAGTACGGTGGTGCACACCTCTAATCCAGCAACTCAGGAGGCTGAAGCAAGAGGACTGTGAGTTTAAGGCCAGAGGCAGCCTGTGCAACTTAGTGAGATCTTGTCTCAAAATAAAAAATATAAAAAACAGGCTGAGGATGCAGCCCAGTTTCAAAGCATGTGCAAAGCCCTGGGTTCAACCCATAAGTACCACAAAAAACAAAACAAAACAGACAAACAAACAAAAAACAGGAGGCATCTGAGTAGGAGGGAAGAGAGACAGTGGGCCATACAGCTATTAGAAGAAAGAGGTTTCCAAGCATAAGAAAGAGCAAGTACAAACACCCTAACACAGCAGCCTGCTGAGTATGTTCAAAGACAAGCAAAGAGGCCAGCGTGGCACGAGTGGGGCCAGTGAGGGAACATGAAAGAGGCAGCAGGACCGGATTAGGTTGGGCCTGGGCCTTTGCCACTATAAGAACTGTGGCTGTTACTCTAAGAACTCGGAGCAGAAGAGTAGCATGAGGGCTTATGTCTGAAAATGTTTGCTCTGGCTGTGTGGAGTACAACAATGGCACACAGGTGGGCACAGAAAGATCAGTAAAGGAACAAGTATGATCAACAAAGCAATGATTATAGTTTAGACTGGGTGGTCACAGCACTGTGCGGGGGGGTGAGATCTTGCATGTATGTTGAAGGTGTCTGCAACACAGGATTTGCTGATGAATTAGATATGGAGTATATAAGAAACAGAAGTTAAGAATGACTCTGAACTTTTGACCTGACAACTGGAAGAATGGAATTCTATCTACAGAGATGGCAAAAGGCTACCAAACAAATAGCCGGGGAACACAAATCTTTTTTAGACATGTTAAGTTTGATGTATCCATAATACAGCCATAGTCCATAGAAGTAAAGAAAATATGAGTTGAAAGCTCTGTTTTAAGGCAGGAGAAACCTGAATATGTTTATACAGAGAGAGGGGGACACAATTAAGAGGACAAAGCTGAACATTCATGAGGAAAAAATATGTACTACAATTGTGTCTTCTACAATTGAGATTTCTCAATTACTTGTAACTCTAAAATGTCTCTCTTTATTCATATTGTATTCAACATTGATTTCCAGACTCTATGATGTCAATGCAATAGATTATTTCTGCTACAAGCAGTGATGAAAAGCTACCTAATGAAGGACACCTCAACTTCACATGATAATGTATGATAACAGAATTAGCTGATGTTGATACAAAATAAATAGTGCTTACCTAGCATACGAATGTACAATGCAGTCTGATCAGAACTGTCATAGGAAATTGCTCCACGTCTCTAGAAAAAAACACATATATTTTAATAGATGACAGTGAAATGTGATCTAAAATGCACTTTGGCAAATACGCATTCATTATTCACTACTTATGAGGTATCATGCAAGAGAATTTGGATATACAAAATGAAATTAGATAGGGTATCTGCTCTGGAAATCTCCAGTTGTGGGAGAGACAAATACTTATAACACAATATGGCTATGAGCTACTATAAGAGTGGAAACAGAGTGAAAAAGGTTCCGGACCAGAATACAAGTTGGCTTGTAAAGGATTTACAGGAATTACCAAATGGAAAAGCATAATCTACTGGTTTTCTGGCTGTGTCTCCTGGCCCCAGGCCACCTTTGCACAGAAACAAGAGGGAACATTTCAACCCCTGCTCAAAAATCCTCCAGTGGCTCCCCACTGCACTTGGACTAAGTTCCAAATTTCAGGTTCTGACTTCCAAAGGTTTCTGGGACCTGCCCTCACTGTCCTCTTGTCTTGCCATCTCCCCTCACCACTGTGATGTAGCCATGCTGACCTCCTTGCTTTTCTCAACCATGCTAAATGGGTGGCCTTTGTGTTTGCTGTTCTGTGTGGATCACCACAATCACTGTTCCCTTCTGATCTCTCAGTCCTCGATGAATGTCATCTCCTCAGATAGGGCATACCTGACAACCAATTCTAAAGCCACCTGAGAGCCACCCACCTGCACAGTTCCCCACCTCACTCTGTGTGGCACTTAGCTGATGTGATCTTACTTGCTTGTTATTAAAATCAAAATTCCACAAGAGCAGGAACCTTATCTATCTTATTCATCATAGTCCCCCTGGTCCCTCAAACAGTACTTATCATTGGTAAATAAATAAATGCACTTGTTGCAAATAAACTGATGAATAATTAATATATAAACTGATGACTAAATTAATGACTAATACAATTGAGATAAATGAACACATTTCAAAATCTGGAAAATAAAACTGACCAGACCTCCTGTTAGAATCTAAGCTCTGTGGAGGTAAGGACTTTGTTCACTCCAGTATCCCAACATTCAGAACAGTGCCTAGCATATCAAAAGTAATCAATATAATTAGTTTAATTAATAGGCCTAAAAATTCTTAAAAAGTAGTAATAAGTATAACTAGCACCATAAAATTAATATATAAAGTGGTGTGGCACTGCACAGAAATAGGGAAAACAGAGAATCTAGAAGCAGATCCATGAATATATGCTAATTTTTTATATGATAAATATGACTTAAAATCTGTGGAGGAAATCGATTAGTTAATAAACAACAACCCAATAAACACAAAGAAAAGATGCTCAACCTCACTAACTAATGTGTAAGAGAAATATACATTAACATGAGATTTTTTACTTGTCAGATTAATGATCTTTCTGCACAAAATTCTGGCAGGGGGCTTACAGGCCCTCAACATATATCTATAAATCTCAAGGGGGAAAAAAAAAATCAAGATTTTTTTCATCAGAAAGAAAAATTATTTAAAGCCCTCATTTAGATTTGATTTGCAAAACAACTTCCCAAACCTTAAGTTGTATCACTTAAGAGAAAAACATCAAGTAAAACCTTGTATGATTTCATGTACCTTTTTAAAAATTTTCATGTATCCTTAAAAAAAAGTTTATGAAATATAGAGGAACAAACATTTCAAATAAGAGTAAAATTTTAACTAACAACACTGGTTGTCTCTAAAGATGCTGAGGGATGCAGAAGTAGGAGGGGGCTTTTCAATGTATAGCTTTGTACCTTTTGAAATTTGTAACATATGGAGTTATTACATATTTATGAAGCAAATAAAATGAAAAAGTAAAGTAAAAATCATCTATAAAGAACCTACAAAAAAAAGTGTGATCTTAAATTGCAAGGGACACAATCATATACAATATACCCTGGCATTGTGCTTAACATGTCTCCAGACAACTGAGTGTCTAAGGAAGCTGGTGTACTGTTTCACAGTAAACCATTTATTGTGGAGTAAACAGCCACGTAATTACTTGATGTTAAAAGGCAGTAGTCACAGCTGCTGTTCCAATCCCCTCCCTGAGATAGTTAGTTTATTAGATTACAGGCCTCCCCAGAATACTGTCACAAGAAGAGTAAGCCTAGAAGCCTAGAAAGTGTATGTGGCAAAATAAATGTTTCCATCAGTTAAAATATATTAATGAAACTATAGATATAGTTATGTAATAGCCTATCAGGACCAATACATATTAATTTGGTAGTGTCTAAAACAAAACAAACACACAAATAACAAAAAAACTTAGTTAACTATCTTGTTAAAAGAAATTTTAAACTGTTATTGTTAATAGTGCTCTTTAGGAGAATGACATTATTATTTTTTTTAATGTAGGAAGGGTATCTAATTAGTAGCCACTAATTAGAAAGGTAAAAATCTCATTTATCATATCACATTAAGAACTGTTAAAGACTGACTAGTATCAGCAATCCCTGACATAAAATATTATTATGCCAAAACTGGTGTGAAATAAAACAGTATTATGCCCAAACTGGGTGACAAATGTAATCCAGATTATCATTTACCTATGACATACTGAATTTATTTTAAGGTAATCATTTTAGACTTATTTATAGAAATGCTAGATATTAAAATAGTAGGACCTACGTTAATCTTATTTAAAACTTGGCCAGAAAAAGGTAGAATTCAGTTTTTAAGCATATATTAACAAATTACTTATTTTTGTTAGGTGCTGTTGAGTTATACTTAGGGATGTGCAAAATACTTGAGTTGTTTTGTTAACTACAAAGTACTCATTTAAGTAAGGCTGGTCTATAAATATTTAGTTCAAATGCTACACTGAACCACAAAACATAGCTTTTACTAAATAAGTCCAAATGATACAAAAATGTTTTTAAGAGAATAGACTTTAAAAATACATATCTGAACTCATCAATGAATACAATCTGGGTGATAAATCATTCATGCTCCTTCTTACAGAATAAGATTAAAATGATGATTAAATTTTCTCACTAAGCAATCTACGTAATCTAAAACAGCTCACATTGGAAAAAATACACTACAAATTATGAATTGGAACAATAAACGTTCATTTCCATGTTATTTCTAAGAGCATGCTTTATACACCAACACTGTTGCACAGACTTAATGTGTGTTTCTTTAAAGATTATCATTTTTAAAACCATATATAAGGAGAATTTTATTCTTCATAAAAATAGTAAAACAAATTTCATCAAAATCCCATGACCCACATCAGTCATAAAGCACTCTGGGCTACCATCCACATTCCCACCTCACCTCACAGTGAATGGAAATAACTGAGGCGTCTACTCGTGACTCTTCTAATTTAGCCATCCTGGGAACAGCTTGTAAAGCAAACTAGTATAGGTCAAAACATGGGCGAGGCTGAGCTAATCAGAAACCGACAGCCGTGGCATAAACAAGTTAAACTGTAAGGTTCCAAAGAACCCACAGGTCTGCTCACAGGCACGCTGAGGGCCCTGCTGAGACACCGGGCTCACCTTGAAGCCAGGTGAATCATTCTTCCATAAAGATTTGACTTGAAGGTAAATGACAAAAGGTGTAAAAGTTGTTCCCAATATCAGTTAATACATAACTTTTAAAGACAGACATTTTTTAACCCACCATAGACATTTCAAGTGCCATTGTTTTTACTTTCTTCATGTTTTCCACAAAATAATCTAGCTCACAAAAAAGTATGTGTATTTCTCTTATATGGTAAAAACAGCAACAGAAAATGTGCTAGGTGCTTTCATACAAAATCTCACAACTCACACAAGAACTCTATAAGGTGCATTTTATTCCTATTTTGCAGATCAGTAAATTGGTGGTTAAAGGTCTTAAACACAGAAGCATTAAATAAATATTTCAGTAACAATACCAAAAAGGAGCACCATATAAGCAATAGGTGAAGCATGGCCAGAGTTCCAAAACCAATTTTCTCTCATATAACAAAATGAACTTGTTCAGAATAAACGCATCTTGCATATGCTAGAAAGCATGCTTGTGTTTGAATATCTGAAGTACTCAAATATGGCATTGAGCCACTGCCTATTGTTCTCCCTTCTAAAAAATTTTTTTTTCAAAGTAAATTACTTGCATTTCTTTTTGTTTAAAAACTTAATTTTTTGATGGTCATTAAAAAAGTAAAGTCTCTGAAGACAGTCTCAATTCAACTAAAACATTATTAACACTAATTTGACCTTCATTCCATAACTTGGCAAGCCAATCCTTTAAAAACAACAAGTAAAGTAAATAACTGCCAGCAAAACAAAATTAATTCTTACCTTTTAAAACACAAAGGTTTCATTTGAGTGTATTGTGTTTCTTGAAGAGATTTCTTCAATCATATTTAGAAAAGAGGACCACTTCAAGTAAGAGATAAGCATGCTTAAAATATTATGCTTAAATGTGAACAATTAAATAGCAGGGATTAAAACTTTGCTTAATAAAGAAAATTAACTTTATAGAAGCTTTCTGTTGCTTAGCAAAGTGTTGCTTAGCAAATAGTGATGGTCTTATAAATTTTAAATTAATGCATTTCAGATTCTTAATACAGAAAGAAAAAAAGCTGCATGGTACATGAAAGATATAATCATTTTTACACAAATGTAGAAAAAAATCATTTCAAATAGTGTAATTGTAAACATTTCTTACTTTAGTTTTAGACTCTTGCCTAGAAGGCAGGTACCTAGCTAGCATTCTCTCAAGTATTTCTCAAGCCTGCTGTTTAGAATTCAACTTCAAAAACAACAGATACCTAATCTTACATTTTTGTCAATATATTATAGCTAAGGCAAGACTTAAAAGAGAACATGACAGAGGGTGGTTTTTAGTTTATAAAAAGCTTATCATTGTTTAGAAACCTTCAATAATTATAATTTAAACATACAAGTATTAGTAAATTCTTTTTCTCCAAAAGAGAATGTTTAAAATGTTTAATTTTATAATCTTAAACATTGAATTTCTTTAATAAAAACTTCTTTAAGGGAATGATGTTGACAAAATCTACTTTGATTCTGAGAAATGATACCCTAAAAAGCCTTTACGGAAACATGAAGTGAGAGGTAAGAATAAAAATTACAAATAGTAATTTTAAGCCTTCTAGCTGACAGTAGAATTCATAGCTCTTTTAATTAGAGAAATAAAAACTAGGCAAAAGGAGAAGAAAACTGCTCACCTATTTCATTCCTATCAAATACGTGAATTAATGATTAATGTCACAATCCTAACAGTAAAGATGGCCTACCTTAGAGGTGATCCACTTGATAAGAACCAAGGCCAGACACCAGATCAATGTAATTCCCATTGGATCAACCAAAAGACTGCTGCATAATCTCTCTTCTCTACCAGTGAGCAATGAGCAAGGAAGACTTTTTAGGAGTCTGATAAATAACCAGCTGTCCCAAGCAGAAGAGAGGGACACTGACTGCCTTGAACCTCAAACAGCTGCCTTCCAAAGGCGATCACCTGACTCCTCTGAGAACGCGCTGCCCCTGCCCGGCCAGCCTGTGCTTAATGCCACAACCTCAGGGCTGGGTTAGAGCAGCTTAAGTAATGTTGGAAGGGGAAAATACCCTAGCTCACCTAACAATCTCATAGAATGTGGCAAAAGAGGTCTCAGGCTAGCCCCAAACACTTCTCCAATTTTAATACCAATAGACTGTCTTGAAATAATTACAAAAAAAAATATTTGGCAGCACTAAAAATTTCCTCATTCTTTTCATGCAGGCCAGTTTCACAGCCATAATGACTGTAACATAAATACAGCCATAATTTGAAAATATCAATGTGTTTTACTCTTTTCAAAACACTTTTAACATTGGATTTCTTCAATTTTTTGTTTCCTTTGGAGCTAGGATTACTTTATGAATATCAGTGGCAGTCATAAATATTGTCTGTGCTACTTAACACTGTAATTCATTTTTTGGATTTACTGACAAAGGCCAATGTTAATAGTGCATTTTCAAATAATTGAAAGTATTTAGCTGGGTACCACTGCTCACACCTGTAATCCCAATGACTGAGGAGGCTGAGACAGGAGGATAATGAGTTCAAGGCCAGAGGCCTGTGTAACTCAGTGAGACCCTGTTTCAAAAAAAAAAAAAAATTTTTTTTAAAGGGGCTAAGGAATCAGGCACCATGGTGCATATCTATAACTCCAGCACGTAGGAGGGAGAGGCAGGAGGATTGTGAGTTCAAGGCTAGCTGGACTATATAGCAAGACTGTGTTTCAGAAAACCTAAATAACTAAGTAAATAACTAAACAGAAAGGGGCTGCAGGGTCATCTTAGTGGTAGAGTACTTTTGCCCAGCATGCACAAGGCTCTGGGTTCAAGCTCCTAGTGATGAAAAAAGTATTTGTTTTGAAACACTGACAGTGATCTAATTTATATTATAATATTTTGAGTGCATATATCTTGCTCTCAAGACTGTGAGTGAGATTTCCAGTCACACTGGACACCTGCACTGGTCCAGCTTCACAGCCTCCCACAGCAGGCAGCAGGATGCAGGTGTACTGCTGCGGAAAAGCCTTTCATGAAACTTCCATTCAAGAATTCAGCAAATATTTATTAAGCTGCTATTTCACACAATCATTGAGTAAAAGCAAAGGAGGCTCTTGCCCTTGTGACACTTAAGAGTTTAAAGTATTCATTAATCAAATTATGCAAATCAACACAAAATTGCAACCATAAAGAGTGCCATGAAGCAGAGATTGGAATTGTCGACAAAGCCTGGGTCTGACCTGGCTAAGAGGAGAAGGATGTCTTTCCAGAGTCCCAGAAATATCCCTTAGCTGGAACATGATGGAGCAACAGCATGAAAAGGGGGAAGAATGATCCCACAGATCCTGTGGGAGGGGCAAGATTAAGGAATGAGACAAAATAATGCAAAAAGGCAAGTAAGAGAGACAAAAAGACAACCAGAGCAAATCAAGTGCAGTAAGATGGGGTCACATGAGGCTGAGGCAGGGAGAAACACCAGAGAGAGGTGTTTTGCCTTCCTCCTGCTAAAGATGTTAAGCAGATTTTGATTTTAAAAAGATCACTTTGGTCAGTACAACTGGGTGGGGTAAAGGCTGGGTAGGTGGTTAGGCTGCCCTTGCAGAGGTCCTGGAGAGAGGTGGTGACAGCCTGAACTGACTGGAGAAATAAATATGCAAGATACAAAAGACTATTTTGTGGACCGAGGTCCATGAGGGGACAAAGTCATCTACATATCCAGAACAGGCAAATGATGGTTCTAAAATATTTGAAAAGACTTCAGATAGTTCAAATAATAATGTTATTTTCATTATCCAATCCTCAGTACAGAGTTTATTTAAAAGAAGTTAATTCTACCCCTGCCAAAGTGAAGCAAAAATTAATATACCTGTCTAAATCAAAATTCATAACACAGGGCCAAAACTTTTCACCTCTTGCAACACAACTTGTTGTTGTTGTTAGGTGCCGTCGAGTCCGTATCGACTCATAGCGACCCTCATAGGGTTTTCAACGGCTGAGTGCTTCGGGATTGCTTTGGGAGTGGATTGCCAGGCCCTTCTCCCATTTTTGTGGTGCGGGGAATTGAACTCGGGGCCTCAGAGACTGCAGTGCAGCGCTCTACCCACTGAGCTAAATCCCAGCCCGCAACAAAACTAAGAAGCTATAATATGCAAATCCCTGCATGAATCAAATTAATGTTTTTATTTTGTCATGAGACCAAGTTTGACAGACTCTGACAGGGTCTTTTACTACTCTGTTGTCCTAGGTTCTAGCAGTCAAACCCCAAGGATGCCTAGGGACTGAGCAGTGGCAGGGCACACCTTGGCCAGGACTCACCTGGAGGCGGCCACGCAGCCAGGGCCAGAGGCAGGCAAAGGCTTCAGGGTCATTCTCTGCCACTCTGGTCTGGGATGCACACTCCAAATCAGTCCACTACCGCAATGTTTAGCCCAGGAACACCTCCCCGCTCACGTTCACACTTGTTTGCCAATTAGCTGCTCAAATAGTGTCACATTTTGAGATGCAAATACAAGATTGCTATTTTTCATACACTGCTTAAATATTTTTATAAATGTCTTTTTGCCTAATGGTGAGCACAAGAAAATATATTTTCTTAGTCTGGAAGAGAAAGATTGGAAGGGGGAGAAGGGAAAGAATGAGAACTGAGATACGGAGTGAAAAAGAAACAGAAATGCAGTCCCCCAAAGTCTTCTCATTTAAGTCAATGTCTGTTGAGACTATTTTTACCATCTCAAACCTCTTCTGGCCTTGAGGAGATGAAAGTCTCCCTCTATTTCTTTGCTGCCATGAGCTGAGTGACCCTGGGCAAATCACTACCTCTTTGTGCCTTATTTTCCTTACCTTCAGGGGAGTTAAATGAAATCTATAAGAGAACAGCTAGGGGGTGTGGTGGCACACACCTGTAATCCCAGTCTTCTGAAGGCTGAGGCAGGAGGATTGTTCGAGGCCAGCTTTGGCTATGCAGCAAGACTCTGTATTTAAAAGAAAGAAAGAAAGAAAGAAAGAAAGAAAGAAAGAAAGAAAGAAAGAAAGAAAGACAGACAGACAGACAGACAGACAGACAGACAGACAGACGAAAAGGAAAAAAAAAAAAAAATCCAGAGGGTCATGGGTATGGCTCAGCGGTGGACTGCCTGCCCAGCATGCACAAGGCCCTATGTTCAATCCTCAGCACTGCGGGAAAAAAAATTAAGATCTAAAAACGATAGTGCCATAAGCAATCTAGCTTCACCTTATTTCTGACCCTAACTGCAGGCACAGTTGTCCAGGAGGAGCAGCCTACACTGTGCTTGTTAAGGGCCTGAGAATCTTCTCTGATCTCAGGCAGGACCAGGCTCTTGGCCTTTAGTTCTCACACTAGCCAATAGGTTGTCTCCCTAAAATGGTTCCCTCAGCATCCACTTCTTACATTTCTACCACATGTCTGACACTGTATTACAGAGATAATCAAGACACAATCCTCTCTGATCAGAATATTTCCTATTTGAATAGAAATAGCTACTGCGCTTACACTTAAAATCATAAAGTCTTCATTGATAATGACACATTTACATTACTCAAATCTTACAAAAATTTCAGGCAATACAGTTTTTTTCTCAAAGCAGTATCTGTAACTTTTTTAATGTCATGAACCTAATGGCTTTAAAACTTTTGCTTATGTTGGGATATGATATACATAGTACTAATTTATATTGGTAAGTCATAAGGCTCCTGTTAATAATAAAAATCTTTCAAACAGACTTGTCAAATTAGTTGCCTATTTTATACTAATAATAGATACATTTCTTTTTACATTTACTGGTTTCCTAGTTGTCTCAAATCTTTAGTGAAAGATGGTAGGGTAACAATAAGTTGTGGGCTGTTCCAAAAAAATTAGTGTAAGGGATACAGCTGAACTTTCAAGAATGATTTTTACACTATAAGGAAAAGTATAAAACTTCTTATCTTCCTGGGGTTTTTAAGGCAACTATTTGAAAAACTAAGTTAAAAGCAGACCTCACTATTTTATGAGTGTGATCAATAGAAAAAGAGGTATGACTTTGATCATTGTTTCTTAGAGAAGTAATCCAAGAGCAAATTTTATCCCTGGGCTCTCTGCCACCCACAGGACACCTGTCAATCTTGGCAATAGCCTTTAACTATCCATATAGAGACTCAGCATGTCCCTCACTTGACCAAATTAGGCTAACCTCATCTACATTGACATCAGTGTCTATAATTTTGGAATCTCATGGACAGAAATAGCGTATCACAGAGTTCTTTATACAGATGGAGTATCTGTAGAAAACTATAATCAAATTTACATTAGAGAAATGTGAACACTATAATAAAATCCCTCCAACTGTGATTTTTGTCACTTTGAATTCCAGCCCACTTTTAATAACAAATATATTTTTTGTTTGTCTCATGAATAACCAGGTATTATAATATTTCAAATGGTATGAATTTCAATAAATATAAAACTAACAGAAAAAAAACACTGAGTTTCCATAAGCAACAACAACAAAAAGTATTTAAAGCCATGGTAACATGGGAGCTTTACCAGTCAGTGAAGACCTTTGGGTTATGTTGATTTAGAGCTCTGAATTACAGGAGTTTGTTTGGCATATTGTAACCCAAAGTTTGATGGAAACAGGAATGTAATTCCTCTGAGTATGAAGGAAGTAATAAAAACACCTTGACATTTCACAAACAGTCAAGTCTTTGGGTCCAGAAAAACATCCGCCGATGGCACCAGGGAACTCAGAGGTTTGTTTATTGAGCCACTATTCATAATGGTTTTACAATTATGGAAAAGTAAAAAAAAAGTCAAAAAGCACACTGGCAAAGGTTGCCACAATCTCCAAAGGGCCAAAAACAATAAACAAACAAACAAACAAACACAAAAAACCCCTCTAGGTAGATGTCACAGCTGCATAGTCTGGACACAGAAAAAGAGTACACCATGGGTGTGCTGTAAGCATAAGGCTGCTGGCATGTTACGCCAAGAGAATGGCACAGATCAAGACACCTTCATTTCAGCAAGGCAGCACACAGTCTCTGGTGACATCCTTAAGAATAAAAACAAAGCAATATGAGTTCCATACTACAGTCAGAAAGACTGCCTAGTTCACCAAACAAACATACCCAGAAATAAAGCACTTGATGTCAAACTAGTGGAGGAATTCTGGAGGTAACTAAAAGAACTCTGCATTGGGCCTTCTCTGGTTCCACAGTTTATTTACTGGTATAGAAATGAGACAAAGGCGTACTGAATCAGCATACAAAATGCAAAGGGTAAATCATCATGCTGAATTACAATTAAAAAAAAAAAACAACTGCATTTTGAAAAAAAGAACAGCGTAAGTGTTAAAAAAAAAAAAAAGGAAATGGGTTTTTAAGTTTTAAGGGGTTTTGTTGTTTGTTTGGTTTTGAAGAGAGGGAGTCTCTATTGTCCAGGCTGGGTTTGACGTCCTTGACCCAAGAGGTCCTCCTGCCTCAGGTCCCAAATAGCTGAGACTTATAGGCATGTACCACTGCTCCTGGTTCACGTTTTAAGGCTTTAAATTTCATACCCTCCAAAAACAAACAAACAAAAGCCCTGGGCTAATAGGAGACAATAAGTGAAAGCAATTTGGAGAGGCAGTGAAGAATCCAGTAAGAATCCAAGTCAAGGACACACCACTGTCCTTAATACGGGCACATTTATAAGATTGAATTCAGTGCTAAATAGCACAGTGGAAGATGCATATATAACAGATAGTATTAAATGCACATGTTGTTAGGTGCCGTAGAGTCAGTGGCCAACTCATAGTGACCCTGTGTACAACAGGTGAAACACTGTTGTTATTGCTTCTCTGCTGTTTATAGGGTTTTCAATGGTGGATTGATTTTTGGGAGTGGGTTGCTGTGTCCTTCTCCCAAGCCTACAGCACCTGGTGTTCCCAGGTGGTCTCCCATCCAAGTACTAACCAGGCCCGACCCGGCTTGGCTTCCAAGATCTGATGCGATCTGATGCCACAGGGCTATGGCTGCAGGCAAATGCAGATAGGGATACTATATAAAGAAGAGTTTTACAACCAAGAAACTTTAGGAAAAGAAATTTTAAAAAAGAAGGACAAGATAGGTGTTAAACTGTCATAAAATAAAATACCCTAAGAAGAAGAACCCCCAAAATAAAAATACCCTAAGATGAAGAACCCTCATTTGTCTGTCAGCTTGTTGTGGGGATTGCATGTTGCTGTGATACTGAAAGCTATGCCCCCAGTATTTCAGATACCAACAGGGCCACCCATGGTGGACAGGTTTTGGCTGAGCTTCCAGGCCAAGACAGACTAAGGAAAAAGACGTGGCAGCCCACTCCTGAAACAATTAGCCATTGAAAACTCTATAAACAGCAGAGTTTTTGTTGTTAAGTGCTATCCAGTCGGGTCTGACTCATAGCGACCCTACATACAACGGAATGAAAAACTCCCCGACATTATGGCATGCCCTACACTATGTCAGTGCTTCTGTGCTATTCATAGGGTTTTTGATGGCTGATTGTCTTGGGAGTGGGCTGCTGGTTCCTTCTCTCAATCCTATAGCTCCCAGTATTCCCAGGAGGTCTCTCAGGCAAGGACTAACCAGATCTGACCATGCTTATCTTCCAAGATCTGAGGAGACTGGATACCAGGGTGGTACAGCTGTAGACATGAACAGCAGAGTAGTGTCAAATATAGTGCCAGAAAATGAATCCTCCCCACCTCACTTGGGAAGAGTTGCCTCTTCAAAGTAAAGTTGACTTTAATGACAGGAATGGAGTAAAGCCCCTGGGACTTCCTTTTGCTGATATGGCACAACTTGAAACAAGAAACACAGTAGCTGCATCAGCAGGCTCCAACATAAAAAGATTGTGCACATGCACAGTATTGGGGAGGGTTTCATTCTGTTTTACATACAGTCTCTATGAGTCGGATCTGACTCGACAGCACCCAACAACAAAGGTGAAGTTTAATTCCAGGAAATTACAGAAGGAAGCACAATCAATGGCAAGAGGTTAATGGAAAATAGAATTTAACCCAATTATTACTTCCTAGGAACTTTCTACATGTAGGACCATGTAATCTGAAAAGAGCTGCCTCAAATGAGCCTCTGTCACAGAACTTGTGGTACAGGCTAGAATAAGTGACCCTCAAAGTTTCTACAAATTCTAAGATTTTACAATACTATATATGCTATCACTGATAGCTCATAATTGCTTGTGGGCCAACAACTTTAATTTTAAATATGAGGCAACCTTGTATCAAACTTGTGACCAATCTGTTGGTAATCTTAAAACAAATAATCCACTCATAGCTTGTGAAATGGAAACTGGAAATATTCTTTTCCCATAAATAAAAGATTAAAAAGATTACTATAGCACAAATATATCTTCTTCAATTTAATAATCAAGGAAGTCTTTTTAAGAAAACTACTGTTATTGAAGGCTCTTCAATGGAATAATGTATCCACCAGTACATCCCACAGGAGACCTAGTCATATTAATTTCATCAAAGCTACTATAACTAAATGGTTACTGGTGGTTATCTTGAAAAATATATTTTAAATGAGACCTATTTGTGGGTTAGGAAAAAAATAACTTCACCTCTAAAAATGGTACCATGAACAGACCACTATTTGTAGACACATATAAATAAAAATATGGGAGAAGGATGTGACAATTCACTCCTGAAGCAATCAGCCATTGAAAACCCCATGAAGGTTGCTATGAATTGGACCCGACTTGATGGCACCCAACAACAACATATATAAAAATGTTTATAATAGACAACTAAAGAAGAAAATACTAATCTCTGCAGAGATAGAACAAATAAAAAAGAAAATTGCTGAATAACGATAGAAGCTGCCAATCGTTGCTACTCTCTGCAAACTAATCACAGAAGCACAAAAAATATTTAAATATAGTTGAGGGATTTAGAACTGAACAATACATTTCATCACCACACATGACACTGCAAAGATGGGACAGAGGCAGAGAAAAGGAGGGAGGGAGGGAGAGAGACATTTTTTGAGATCATCACTGGGTTAGGCCACAGGGATATACTGCAACAATTCCAACTTCAAGCAAATGTTAGGTGCTATAAAAACAAGTATGACTTCTAATCCTGGATTTGATAGCACCAGAGAAGACTACCATGAAAAAGTGACCTGTAATCTCACCCTAAAAATGAATAAGAGTTTGTTAGGTACAAAAGTTAGGGAAAAGAGCTCCAAGCAGAAAAAAACAATATGTACAAATTATCAGAGATGAGCTAAATCTTGGCCAACTAAAATATAAATGAGATCAATAAATTATAGAGTAACTGGTAGTGGCCTAGTCTGACCACCATAAACTAAAAAGCTAGACTTTTAATGTGAAAATATGAAACACTGTTTTCAGGTGTTAGACAAGACATAGTGCAGGACTTCGATCCGGGGGAGAACAAGGTGAGTCCTATGAATGCCCATATTTCTTCCTGTAGGCAGGCACCAAACATGGAGGTGGAGAGGGGGAGTCCTGCAGAGCTCAGCAGTGAGGCTGAAGCACCTGGAATTCACAGGGCTGAGTACTGGAAAGGAGAGAACTGTGAAGACAGGGAGCTACAGAAGTCAGAAGATGGGTCCCCTGGCGTCTATAGCTGACCACTAAGCTGGGCATGTGTAAAGAGATCAGACAGAGCAGCTAGTAACTACATTGCCTGCCAGAACAAAATTCAACATGCTTTTAAGGATGACAAATCAAAATTTACAATTCAGGAGAGTAAGAAAGAAAGAAAACATGAACTCAAACCAGAGGGAAAAAATCAGCCAATTAAAAAAATGGTCAAGATAATGGAATTGGTAGACAAGGACTTTTAAAATGTTATTGTAAATACATCCAAAAATTTAAAGGAAGACATGCAAAAAATAAAAAGAATTGAAATTTTTAAAAAGTGTATCATCTATAGCTGAAAAGTACAACATCTAAAATAAAAAATTCACAGTTGGGCTTAACAGAAGACAAAATATTACAGAAGAAAAGAGCATTAGAAATTACGTAAAATGATGTAGAGAGCAAAGAAAAACAAAGAGGAAGAAGAGAAAAAGAAAAAGAATCTAAACCTGTAAGATAATATCAAGTGGTCTCATACAGAGTAAATGTACTCTTCAAAAGGAAAAGTGAAAATTCTTGAAGCAATAATGGTCAAAAATTTTCCAAATGTGGTGAAATTATCAATTCACACATCAAAGCAGCTCAGTGAACTCCAAACAGAAAAAACACAAAGAAAACTACATAAAATACATAACAAACTGCTGAAAACTAATTGATACCAAAATCAGACAACATAACAAGAAAAGGCAATGACAAACCAATATACTTTGTAAACAGATAGAAAAATCTTAGAAAATAGTAAATAAAATCAATCCTATATAGAAAGGAAATACATTATTACAAGTGGACATTATCCTGGGAATCTAAACTTGATTTAATACTCAGAAGAGCCATAAATGTGGTTTATGAAAAATAAAGAAAAACCCTATACTCAATTCAACTGATTTTACAAAAGCATGTGACAAAGTCTAATACCCATGTATAATAAATACTTTTACTAAACGAGGAATAGAAGGAAACTTCCTCACCTGATAAAAGGTATCTATAAAATAGCTGTCATCATACTTAACAATTAATAATTAAATGCTTTTGTTCTAAGCTTGTGAACCAGGGAAGAATGTCTGCTCTACCACTTTGAAAGTCAAAGCCAATACATCTAGGCAAGAAAAAGAAACATGAGGCGTTCAAAGTGGAAAGGAAAAATTGTCTTTATTTGCAGATAATAGAATTGTCTGTGTCGAAAATCCTAACAACTCTACAAAAGAGCCACTAGATCTAATAAAATTTAATTAGGTCAGGGGACACAAGGTCAGTAGAGAAATATCAATTATATTTTATATATTCATGAAAATAACTGGAAAATGAAGATTCAAAACTACCATTTGTGAAAATGGTATAATAAAATACTTAAGGATAAATAAAATACTTAAGGATAAATTTAGTAGGATATGTGTAAGATCTGTTCTGTAAAAACAATAAAACTTTTAGTAAAACATTAAAAAAATTAACAACCTAAATAGAGAAATACAGTATGTTGTTATGGGACTGAATTGCATTTTCTCAAAAGATATGTCAAAATCCTAATCCCAGTACCTGTGCTTGTGATCTGGTTTGAAAAGGAGTCTTTGCAGATGTAATCACGTTAAGAGGAAGACATGTTGGGTTTGGGTAGGCTCTAAATCCAATACAACCGATGTCCTTAGAAGAAGTAGGAATTTTGGACAAAGGCACACAAATGCACACGACAGAAGACCATGCGAAGAAAGGAGCAGAGATGGGAGTGATGCCTATGCAAATCAAGGGAAACCAAGGGCTGCTGCCAACCACCATGAGCTAGAAGCAGCAAAAAAGGATTTGTCCACTGCAGCCTTTAATGAGCCTCTTGACCTCATACTTCATGCCTCTAGAATTTTGAGAAATAAATTTCTTTTGTTTTAAGCCATCTAATTTTTGATACAATGTTTTGGCAGCCCTGGGAAACTAATATACATGTTATGGACTAGAAAATTCAATGTTGTTAAGATGCTAATTTCCCCCAAATTAATCCATAAATCCAATGCAGTCCTAACTAAAAATCCCAGAAAACATTTTTTGTAAAAATGTATAGGCTAATTCCAAATTTTACATAAATATTAAAAAGAAAGACCTAGAACAGCCAAAAATGTTTTGCTGAAAAAAGAACAAGATTAGAGTACTTTTACTACCTGATTTCAAGATTATAAAGCTATATTAATTCAAAAATAGTGTGGTATTTACATAAAGACAAACATCCAAATTAATAAAAGTGAATAGAGTTCAGACATAGACTCACATTTATGTGTTCAATCAATATTCAATGAAAGTGTCAAAGTAATCCAGGGAAAAGTGAATAAATGAAAACCTTAAATATAAGATGAAACATAAAACAAGTGAAAACTATGTAAACATATTTTTAAATCCATGGCATTCAATCTCATAATATGTAAAATATTAAAATGAATTATATATCTAGATATGAAAGCTAAAATAATAAAATATCTAAGAAAAAGTATGAGAATATATTCATGATCTTGGGTTAAGTAAAGAATTCTAGACACAAAAATACTAATTATAAAAAAAATGTGTTAACTGGATTTCATTTTAACTAAAATCTTCTGTTCAAAAGACAGTGCTAAGATGGAAAGGCAAACCAACGACTCAAAGAATGTCTTTGTTCTGACAAATGACTTGCATTCAGAGTATATGTAAGCCAGGCATGGTGGCTCATGCCTGTAATCCTAGTGGCTCAGAAGGCAGAGGCAGGAGGATTGCACGTTTGAGGCAGCCTGTATAACTTAGTGAGACCCTGTCTCAAGATAAAAAAAATTACAAATGGGCTAGAGGTGTAATTCAGTGGTAGAGCACTAGCAAAGTATGTGTGAGGCCCTGAGTTCAACCCCTAAGTTGAAAAAAAAAAGAGAAAGAAACAATATATTTAGTTATGTGTGTATATACACAAATTAGAAACTCAATAATTTAAGACAATGCAATTTAAAAATATGAGCTAAAGATGTACAAATAGCCAATATGTATATGAACAAGATGCTCAACATGTTTTGTTTTGTTTTATTTTGATTTGGTTTGTTTTTCTGAGACAAGGTCTCACTGTGTAGAACAGGCTGGCCTGGAACTCAACATGTTTAATCATCAGATAAATACAAACTAAAACTACAGGACTCTACTATATACCCACAAGGACTGACAACATCTAGTGTTGACAAAGATGTGGAGCAATTAGAATCCTCATGAGAATGAAAATATACATTCAAAAATGACTTGAACACAAATGTTTATACAAGCTTTACTCATGATAAGCAAAGATGGTAACAACACAAGCATCCACCATCTGATGAATGGTTATGTTATGGCATATCCATACAATGGTATACTACTCTGCAAAGAAAATGGAACAAACTACTGATACACACAGCAGGTGAATCTCAAAAGTACTGTGCTAGTTCAAAGAGACAAGGAAAAGAGTACTTGTGTATGACCCATCTATATGAAGTTCTAGAACAGATCAAACTCACAGAAAACAGATTAGTGGCTGCTTGGAGCGGTTGTTGAGGGGACTGACTACAAAGGGGCCAATGGGATACGATGTTTTTATTGGGCAACTAGTGACATGGGTAAACACTCTTGTTAAAATTTATCAAATTGTGTATAAATTATACATCAGTAAAACTGAATCTGAAAGAAGTTTAATACAATTAAAGTTAAATTCAAAATGGTGAGGGGGTTGAGACTCGGAAAGTAATAAAGATTCTAGTAATCATATTAAGGATTCTGAATTGTATACAAAGACAAAAGGGAGCTCCCAAGAGGTTTTACCTAGGGAAGTAATATACTAATTGCATTTTGGAGAAAATACTTTGGGTCCTAGTGTATGGAAAGGATTAACACAGTGGAAAACCTCAGTCTGCAGGGACTTCAGGGACCTCTGCAGTCTTCAGGGACCTCTGAAAAAGGCTGTTGCCGCCTCTTCAACAAATGGTGCTGGGAAACATGGTCATCCACATGCAGAAAAATGAAAGCTGACCCCCATCTCTCAATATACAGGAGAGTTAACTCAAAATGGATAAAAGATCTCAACATAAAACCAGAAACTTTAAAACTTGTAGAAGGCAAGATAGGCAATACACTCCATCATATAGGCATAGGAAAGGATTTCCTTAATAGGACTCCAATTGCTCAAGAAATTGCAAGAAGAATAGATAAATGGGATCACATGAAATTAAAAAGCTTCTGCACAGCAAAAGAAACAATTAACAGAGTCAAGGAAACCCCCACGGAATGGGAAAAAATCTTTGCATTTTATACATCAGACAAAGGTCTAATTACTAGAATTTATAAAGAACTCAAGAAAAAAAAAAACCCAAAACCAAACAACCCAATACACAAATGGGCAAAGGAACTGAGTAGGCAGTTCTCAAATGAAGAGGTCCGTAAAGCCATGAAACACATGAAAAAATGCTCAGTATCCCTAGCCATTAGGGAAATGCAAATTAAAACAACTCCGAGATTTCACCTTACACCAGTAAGAATGGCCAAGCTCAATAAAACAAATAACAACAAATGCTGGCGAGATTGCAGTGAAAAAGGAACATTATTACATTGTTGGTGGAGCTATAAATTGGTCCAGCCACTGTGGAAATCAATATGGGGATATCTTTAAAAACTGAAAATAGATCTACTGTATGACCCAGCTATAACACTACTGGGAATTTACCCAAAGGAAGATGGGTCATCATACCATCGAGACACCTGCATCTCCATATTCAATGCTGCACTTTTCACAATAGCAAGGATATGAAATCAACCAAAGTACCCTTCAACAGAAGAATGGATAAAAATCTATGGTATATATACACAATGGAATACTACTCAGCAATCAAGAAAAATGAAATAAGATCATTCGCAGCAAAATGGATGGAGTTAGAGAAAATTATTTTAAGTGAACAAACACAAGCTCAGAAAGAGAAACACCACATGTTCTCACTCATATGAGGGAGCTGATTCAAAATTATAAGAAGGAAAAATCCTATTCAAAGGTCGGATCATAATAAAAGGGGGGGGAGATAAGAATGGTGTCAATATAAATGGTCTAGAAAATGCATGTAATTGTTCTAACAAGATAAAAACAAAGACCACTACAGGAAAAGTTTCTATCTTAAACAGAACTGGAACCCAAGGACATATAGAAAAATATTACTAAGTAAAAGATAGAGAAGACTTAGATGGGAAACTTAGATGGGAAGGGTGGGAGG
>VMDO01027440.1:0-25254 GCA_007922755.1 Pedetes capensis
GATGTACATTAAAAATTTCTAATAAAAAAAAAAAAAAGAAAGTATATACAAGATCTCGTGGATGAGTGCTATCGGCCTCCAGCTAAGGAGGGCGCTGTAGCGGCCAAAGCACTGTTTACAGAGCTAGCGCCCCTTCCGGCGTGCTGACGCCATCACGACTGGCAGTAGCGCACGCGCACTAGCGAGGCACAGGGGTGGTGCGTGGGGTTGTTTTCCCGGCCCTTTCGATCCAGGCTCTTGTTCTGGCACCAAGGTCGCCGTCACGGCGTTGATTCGCTTGGCATTGGGTGGGCGGCACCTTGGGGCCCACATGAGCCAATGGCACCATGCCCGCAGTGGCCGGGGTCGGGGACGCGACTTTTCTGGACGTCTCTCCGCAAAGAGCAAGGGTGGAAACCACATCCCGGAAAGGTAATATGCTTTGGCTCCTTCCTGGGCATGGCTCGTAGCTTCTGGATGTGGGCTCCGTCTCTTGGTTTCTCACTGTAGCCGCTGGGTGTGTGGCCTGTTTGCCCCATGCTTAGAGACCTTGATTGCCACTGCGCCACCCGGAGTGGCTGGAACAGTGTCTGTGATGTTCTGTGATTTCTCTCTGTCTTTTAAAGGCGACCCTCTGTCACTTCCTTCTCGGTAAAATACGGAAGGACTGCTTTGAGGATGGACTATTAGTGTTGGGGACGATCCTTAATTACCAAGATGGAACCCCCGCCTCAGTGCCTCAAGTTAGGTTATTTTGGCACAGAAAATGTGAGTAGTAAGATTTAAGTTCGAAGGAGCCCCACCCCAGTATCAGCCTGAGATCTTCCATAGAAAGTTGGTTTGCATTGTTTCCCAGAATCAGGTCAAGCTGGTGCTTCCTAGCAGACGTCATTTGAGAGATCTGCGTGTGTATGTTCAGATGGATAGTTTTCAGACTTTGCTCTTATGTGCAGTGAACTCTTCTTCATCCTTGAGATTTCCCTTTCCTCCATCTCATACCTGATTAAATCCCCTTCATTTTGTCTCCTGAATATCGTTTGAATTTGGTAACTTCTCTCCTTGAGCTTCCTAATGCAGGTCTTGCCTGACCTATTGCAGTTGAGTCCTAATAGTGTCTATTCATCTACTTTTTATCTCCTCCCAATCTATTTTTCACACAAGAAATTTTTATATAGGTAATTATTTAAAATTGAAATTGAATTGGAATCGGATGATAGCGCATACACATTATTTTAAAGCATTGTATTAAGAATGAAGACAGCCGGGCATGGTGGTGCATGCCTGGAATCCCAGCGACTTGGGAGGTTGAGGCAGGAGGATGGAAAGTTTAAGGCCAGAGGCAGCCTGCTGTAACTTAGTGAAAAGGGGGGTGGCAGGGGAAGCTCAATGGTAGAGCAGTTGCAAAGCATGAGTGAGGCCCTGGGCTCAACCCCTGAGTACTGTAAAATAAACAAACAAATATTTCTTGTTGTGGCTTGTAATGTAAGGCTCTTCATGGTTTAGGATCCTCTCTGCTTCTCCAGTCCCATCTCTTGCCAGTTTCTTTGCTTCAGATATACTGAATTAACCCTACTTAGTTCTAGCTTATCTACAGAAGTCAGCACAAATGTTACTCTTCACAGTGACGCCTGTCTTTATTAAATGAAGTTCACATCCCTTTTCTACCAGATTTTCTCTTCATATATGAAGTTGAAGTTCTCACTGATTGAATTTGGTGGTATCAGTTGTATGAAGACTAAAAAAACCTATGAAACAAAAGAATTGAATTTAAACTATGAAGTCAGTGTGTATGTATTAGTGACACCTTAGTGTTTGATAGTGGGCTGGTTTTAACAGACATACAGAAGTTCTAACCATCTCTGGCTTTAGATATTCCTTATTTATGGGGACCTTTGGGCTGTTTTGTTGCCTTCTGTCGGTTTTCAAAATAGGGAAACAGGAAGAAGGAAAGCATGAGTTGTTAGGAAGAGAAGAATAAATTAAGTGGCAAAATATAAAGCTGAGAGAAGGGACATGTGTGGACTGATTCTCAGTTTCCAAGAGCCTTTATCCTGTGTGGGAGATAAGGCTAACATGCAATTTAGCTAACAACAACAAAAAAATACCTAATAGGTGGAAAGACTATCTTCCAGTTGGACAGCGGATGCCTGGGACTCGTTTCATTGCTTTCAAAGTTCCTTTGCAAAAGGTAAGCAAAAGTTAATTCAGTATTCTTTCGAGATCTAAATTCGCCATGAACAACACTGGTTCTCAAGTCTTAACATATTCCATTTTTCCTTTTTGTAGCAAGTACTTTGTAATGTCCCTTTAGTATTCTGAAATGAAAATCACAGCTATAATCTGTTTCCATATATAATTTAAATAAAATAATGTAGTGCCTTAACTATAACATAAGAATAAACTAAATTTATAATAATATATATTTCAATATGTCAATATGTGGGCATGACTGAACTAGAAGATATAAATAATACAGTCTTAGTTGATAAGGTAATTACTGTCACGGGAAATTCAATGAAAATTAAAATTGTGCAGAAAATACTTTATTTGTAAAATTGATTTAGGTTCTAAGATTTAGACAAATAGGAATTTTTTTTTAACCTATATTAATGTTGCCTAGTACATTTTAAAGTCATTCATGAAGTGGGACACAAACACAGAAGTGAGCTTTATTCCTTCCTTCTGATCACTGGAAGAGAAGTTTGTCATGCACCTTCTAGAAGAATGGAAATTTTCCTTTGAATCTCCTTGTATGTTAGTGTCATATGGCTTGAATAAATGCATTATATCATACAGGACTTTAAGCACATGTTTGTACTCTCTTCTTTCATTCTCTGGTAGAATTTTGAAGTGAATCTTGCTCCAGAAGAATGCTTTTCCCCTTTGGATCTTTTACACAAAATCCAAGAACAAAATGAAGAGCTTGGACTGATTATTGACTTAACATATACTCGGCGTTATTATAAACCAGAGGTAAATGGAACCCTTAATTTAAAAGAATTGTTTTTATTCTGATGCAAAATAATTCATTGTAATTCACTAGTTTGCATCTTGTGCTGATATGAACCCTGGTCTTCTTACATGGGTAGTAATAAGTTTAAAAGGGAATCAAATGATTTCCCTAATCACATATTTTTAATTGTGTCTCAAAATGAAATTTGGAGGCTGGGTGTTGAGGTGAATGCCTATGATCTGAGCACTTGGGAGGCTGAGGTAGGAAGATCTTGAGTTTGAGTTCAACCTGGGGTAGCATAGTGACTTGAGGTTGCCTGGACTATATATACCAGCACCTTGTCTCCAAAGACAACAACACAATAGAGATTGGAGACATGAATCAAACAAATAATGTTTAGTCACCTTTATCATTATCTATATCCAAATCTTTTTTGTCATCCTCAAAATCTCTGACTGTAAAACAATAATTCTGCCTTCTTCCCCCCACCATCCCTTTCTAACCTCTAATGTACTTTCTGTCTCTATGAATTTTCAGATTCTTGATGCTTCATATAAGTAGAATCATGTAACGTTTGTCTTTCTGTGTCTGACTTATTTCATTAATCGTGTTTTCAAGGTTCATCCATCCTACAGTACGATTCATTCTAGTGTATCGTATAGAAGTCACCTCAAATAGTACTCTTCACCATGACTAGCATTATTCAGTGAAGTTCATATTCCTTTTCTACCAGTTCTGTTCCTTTTCTGATTAATGAAATAAGCTACAGCATGTAACAGAATCTTACTCCTTTTTATGGCTAAATATTCTATTGTATGTATACGCCCTGTTTTGTTTATCTATTCTTCTATTGATTTTCATATACCCTTGGGTTGTTTCTTTGGCTATTGTGAATAATACTGCTTTAACATTGGTGTACAAATAGTTGTTTGAATACTTGCTTTCATTTCTTTTAGCTAGGAGTGGAATTGCTGGGTCATGTGATAGTTCTGTGTTTAACCTTATGAGAAACTGCCAAGCTTTTCCAATGTCATCTTCTCATTTTTAAGTTATCATAAATTTCAAACATGTACGGAAAGAGACAGTACTTATGGTGTTCACTGTACACACATTAAGTCATTCAGCTTTAATATTTATCAACTGATGGCTGTCATGTTTGATCTACACCCTTACCTATTTCACTTCATTCTGTGTTATTTTAAAGTAAATCTCAGCTATAATGTAATTTTGTCTCTACATCTTTGGTATATATGCTTAAAATATTGTACTTTTTTCATTAATATCAATTCTTTTTTTGTCCCCCTTGTGATATAGAGATCAAACCTAGGGCCTTGCACATGCTAGGCAAGTGCTCTGCCACCGAGCTACTTCCCCAACTTAATATCAGATATCCAGTCAGTGCTCAAACTTGCAGTTTTCTCCTCAATGTCATAAAAATTGTCACTTTGCAGTTGGTTAAGTCTCTAAAAGCTTAATCTGTAGGTTCACTTACATGTCTCTCTCACATTCTTTTTTCACTATCTTGAATTTTAAAATAATTGAATTTTTGAAGAAATCTAGATAGTGTTTGTACTATCTAGATTTTGATAATTGCAACTCCGTATGTTAACATATTTTCTGGTCTTTTTAATTTTGGCAAATTGATAATTGGACTAGCTTGGTCAGACTCAGGCTTAATTTTCTTTTCTTTTTCCTCTCCGCTCCTCTCCTCTAATTTACTTTTTTTTTTTTTTTCCTGTAGTACTGGGAAGTTGAACCCAGGGTCTCGTGCATGCTGTTTGCAAACACTCAACCACTGTGCTGTACCCTTACTTCATTTTTTACATTGTATTTTAAGAAAGGATCTTGCTAAGTTATTCAGGCTGCCTCTGGCCTCAAACTTGCAATCCTCCTGCCTCTGCCTCCTGAGTTGCTGGGATTAAAGGCATGCGCCACCATGCCCAGTTATTTCCTTTTGTTCTCATTTTTTTGAGATAGGCCTTGTTTGTTTTTTTGAGATAGGCCTTGTTTTGTAGACCAGGTTGCCCTTAAATTTGCTATATAGCCCGGGCTGATCTAGAACTTGTGATCCTCCTGTCTCATCTTCTCAAGTACTGGGATTATAGGCGGGTACTGAGATTATAGGCATGTGCCACGGCACCCAACTTGATTTGCTTTTTTTACAAGACTATTTCATGTGTTCTGTGTGTGCGTGCATGTGCTCATGTGTGTGTGTGTGTGTGTGTTTTGAGACGAGATCTTTCTGTGTTGCCCAGACTGATTTTGAACTCTTCCGCTCAAATAATCTGCCTGCCTCAGCCTCCCAAGTTACTAGGATTACAGGCATGTGCCACTATGCATGGCACAAGACAGTTTGATAGGTGATGATGTGTTCTTCCATCAGGGGGCTTACAATGAATAGTTGTCTATTCCTATGATATTAACAGTCATTGATGATTGATCCATTAATTGCTTTGGGGCTTCAGAAATGGTGATTTTCTTTTTCTTTTTTCTTTTTTTGAGACAGCATCTTGCTATATAGCTCAGGCTGACTTCGAACTCGAGATCCTCCTGCCTCAGCCTCCCAGGTGCTGAGATTATAGGTGTGTGCCACCAAGCCAGGCTAAAAAAGGTGAATTCTATTATTCTTATTTTATTTATTGAAGTTTCCCCTCATTTGGTTGCCCAGTTATACAAGCATGAATCTTTTTGTTTAATAGTTTTCAAAATAATGAGTTGGTTCCCTAATATCCTCTTATAACCACTACTTAGATTTTATTTAATTAATTTATTTTTGTATCATTATAAACTCCATTGCAGTTGTTTTTATTATGAGGCACAAGTCGAGGCCCTCTTTGGATAGTCAGAACTTCTTGGTTTGGTTCCTGAGACCTTTTGTCAAAACACTACTATTTGTTCACTTTTTTTGCTTTTTGTATGAGAAAACTTCCAGGCTCATGTACATTTTCTGCCCCAACTGGAATCAGCCATTTTAACAAGGTGCTTTGATTCCTTTTAGTGGGAATGATATTTAGACATTACAATCTGAGCACTAAAGGCATTCATTGTGTGCTAAAGTGCTGTTGGGCTAACATTGTTCCTAGGCTTTGTTTGTGGACAGAGCTAGAAACTATACTTGTGTGTGTTTATAATGTAAAATACATCACAGATTCATGCTGATACTTCCCATTTAAACTAAGAGCTATAGGATTTTCACCTAACCTTTTCTGTCTGATAGGCATATCTACTTTCACTCACTCCACGAATGATGATGTTAGGTGCCATTGAGTCAGATCCAACTCATAGTGACCCCAAGTACAACAGAACAAAACACTATCCAACACTATACCATGCAAATGATCTTTTTATTTTTGAACCCATTCTTGCAGCCACTGTGTTTCTTCTTATTTTGAGTCATGCCACATAAGCAAAATGAGATCCCAGGGGCTTTAGTCCATTCCTGTCATGAAGGTCAACCTCTGCTTTGAGGAGGCAACTCTTTCCTAGTCAATTCTTCAGTGCCTTCTAGCCTAGGAGGCTCATTTTCCAGCACTATATTTGACAGTGCTTCTCTGCTATTTGTGGGGTTTTCAATGGCTAATTGTTTCAGGAGTGGGCTGCCGGGTCCTTCTCCCTAGTTTGTCTTAGTCTGGAAGCTCAGCTGAAACCTGTGTACCATGGGTGGTCCTGCTGGTATCTGAGATACTGGTGGCATAGCTTTCAGCATCACAGCCACATGAAAACCCCCACAGCACCACAAGCTGACCTACACGTGGGGGACTTCTTGAGTACTTCTGCTTAAATCACAGCTGCATTATGAAGGTACTGGCCCATGAAATGTGAAATATTAGGTAGAAGCATTCATATAATTTTTATATACGCTGTATATTCATCCACCTATTTGTGTATCTATTGACTTTTCTATAGTTTTAATGAAAATCAAGTGATACTTTCTGGTTGAAGCAACTTTGGATGAAATGCCTCTTTTATCAGAATTGTTAATGTACTAAATTTATTATAATCTGTTGGCTCCTCTAATCTTTCTTTCTCTACAAATGAAATAGTAATTTTTTTTCTTGGTTTTGCTTTATAGGATTTGCCAGAAATTATTCCTTACTTAAAAATTTTTACAGTTGGGCATCAGGTACCTGATGATGACACTATTTTTAAGTTCAAATGTGCTGTTAATGGGTTTTTGAAAGAAAATAAAGACAATGGTGAGTTTTCTTTTGTTTTTCATTTCTTATCTGAACTTTGGTGTGCATTTTGAATGGGGTAGAAATTTTTGATTTTTTAATAGTTCTGATATTAGGCATGCTGTCTTTGAAGGTGTGAAAGTGAAAATGTCAGTGGAAATAGCATAAAGTATTTTTTCCTTTTGTTTGTCACAAATAGACAATTTAACTGATTTTGGGAAGTGAATTTAGTGAGGAATATGAACTGAAGTAGCTCACCCATCTCTTAAACACTTGAGTGGGAAATATGTAATAAAATGTTCTTTGGTCTAATATATTGGGTAAGAGGTGAGAGGTAGAAAAAAAGATTAAAAATCTCGGTCTGAGCGTTTCATAAAGATACCACAAAGCAAAGGTTAGGAATGAGGCAGTCTCCTAGAGCCAAAACAAAACATAGGCCTTTGAAACTGCATTTTTGTCATACTTATTTAAGGCATGTCTGCTGTTTCTCCATGTTGAGTGCAGTTGTGGTTGTATTATCACAAGTGAAGCCTGGGCTGGGATGTAGCTTAGTTGTAGAGCACTAACGAGCATCCATGAGGCCCCAGTTTCAATCCCCAGGATCGGGTGTGGGAGGGGAGAAGCTGGGTGTGGTGGTTGAAGCCTATAATCCCAGTACTGGCCAGGCCAGCCCTGGCTACATAGAGATACTTGGTCTTAAACAAATGACAAACAAGAGCAACAACAACAATTTAAAAAGCAAAACAAAATGTAATCCTGTTTCTTGATTCTCATAGCCAGTTGTTTTCTGCATACACATTTTCTGTAATCACATCAATCACTGATGAACACTATATTAAGGCACATGAGTTTATCTCAGTGCAGTTTTAACTGTTAATACCTGACAAGGCCTTTTATAGTTTATATCATAGAGTCTAGTTGGGGCTATACAAAATTTCCTGGAGACAATGAATGTTGGCTTTCTAGTAGGTGATTTTTATTTTTTCCCTGTAGTACCAGCAGATTGAACCCAGGGCCTCACGCATGCTAGGCAAGTAGTTTACTGTTAAGTTGTACCTCCGACACCTTTTTTATTTTTTATTTTTTATTTCGAGACAGGGTCTTGGTAATTGTGCAGGCTACCTTTGGCTTTGAACTCATGATCATCCTGCCTTAGCCTCCTGAGTCCTGGGATTACAGGCGTGTGCCATGGTGCCAGGCTGGTAGGTGATTCTTTATAATATGTTCCTAAAAAACATACTCCTGTCAGCATAGTAGTAGTGTTGTGATAAGTTGTGTTTTCAGTTTTCTTCAGAAAATTGTATAACTTATTTTCGGCATATCTTTCTATATTATGTAACACTATATATTTTATTTTATAGACAAACTTATTGGTGTCCACTGTACCCATGGTTTAAACAGGACAGGCTATCTCATCTGCAGGTGAGTTGCCAATCCCACAGGCGAACTGTGTTAATGTTGTTTTTATCTGATTGCAGTGGTAGTGTAAGCTTGTTGTAAGACAGGTAATCAGTATAGAAACGTGTAAGTAGAAAGCACTCTTGTCCCCCACTTACATATAGCCATCGTTAATTTAGTATGTATCTTTTTAGACTTCCGAAGTGTAGCTACAAGCATGTATATGGGGTTTATGGTATAATAGGTGTTCTGTTTTATTATTTATTGTGTAGTAGGTGTCTTTCTATAGCAGTACTTGGAGCTGTTATTCTTTTAAAAGGCTATATTGTTCCTTGCATGTTGATGAACATGAAAGTCAGAAGTTTGTGACATTACAAAACATTAAAGTAGTGTGCATTCCTATAAGAGCATCTTTGAACACATAGGCTATTGTTCTAGGATAACTTCTCTCAAAATAGAATTTCTGAATCAAAGGGTACACATTGTTATGCTTTTTGTGGATATTGCTACACTGTACCTTTAGGTTTGTTCATTCAGAAAATATTTATTGAGCATCTGGTATATGTAGGCACTGTGCTAGGAACTAGCAGAGACTTAACGTGGCTTTGGGAAGGAATAGATAGGAAAGATTCACAGAAATTCATGTAGAATTATAACTTTGACAAGTGCTAAAAAGAAGGGCATGGTACTACAAGAGCATACCAAGGGTGATCAAAAGATACTGTGAATGTAAATTAAATGTAATGTAAAAAATTTTATTACAGTAAAAATGTTACAGAACTGCTTCAGAAAGTTTCAACTATGAGCCAGGCTTGCTGGCACATGCACACATCTATAGACCCAGCACTTGGGAGGCTGAGGCAGGATTGACATGAGTTTGAGGCCAGCCTGGTCTACATAGCAAGTCCCAGGCCAGCCTGGGCTACACAGCAAGACCCTGTCTCAAAAAGCAAAAAGAAACAAAGTATTAAGTGATGGGGGGGTATTTTGAAGAATTAATGTTAATGTGTCTTTTACTATAGTAGTTTTTAATTTTTTTTGCACAGTACTGGGGGATTGAACCCACGGCTCCCCACCACTGAGCTGTACATCTCTCCCCTTTTTTATTTTTTATTCTGAGACAAGGTCTCATTGAGTTGCATAGGCCGCTCTGGCCTCAAGCTTACAATTCTTCTGTTTCAGCCTTCCAAGTTAGTGGGATTATTGGTATTCACCATGGTGCTTGGTGTAATAATTTTTAAGATTTGAACATTCACCATATTTTTTGATCATACTGCATATAAGGGGAAGGATTTGACTTCTTCAAGGAAATGAGAGGTTTCCATGGGGAAGTTTGAACAAATATCTGAAGATTAAATTGGTGCTAACCAGATAGAGACCTGGAGAAAATTATAGACATGAGGAACAGCAAAGACCCTGTAATGAGATAACATAACTGTGTTGAAAGAAGTAGGCTATGGGGTAGGCATAGCATCAAAATGGAGCTGGAAGTATGGGTAAGACCTAGATCATGCGACGTATGCTTAAGGTTTTTTTGTTTGTTTGTTTTCTTTCTCCTTAAGAATAATAGGAAACATTGAACCTTTGGTTTTTTGAAACAAGGTTTCTTTTGTATAGCCTCTGTTGGCATGGAACTTGCTGTGTAGACCAGGGGCCTTGAATTCACGCCAGTTTGTCCAGCCTCAGCCTCCAAAGTAAAATTGTAGGCATGTGGCACTACCCCCAACAACACTGAACATTTTAATTGGGGATGTATGGAATATAATCAAGTTGCATGTTCAACCTATAATTTTACTGCTGAGGGGAGAATGCTACCGAAGTAAAAGCAAGGAGTCAGGATGCTTTTCATAGGAGTTGAGGCATGCTGGTATCTTGGATCAAGATGTGGTTGTCATTTTGGTGGAAAGATGTGATCATATTCTAGAGATATTTAGGTAATATTATTGGCAGGACTTGGTGATAAGGCAAAGATGAGGGAGGAATGGCTGGCAGTGATGGTGATTCTTACCGCTGATTATCCAGTAATGTTTAGATTGGTTAATACTTTCCCCAGTTTGTCTTTTGCATGTTGTTGGCTCCTGATAAACACTGTGTCGTATTGAAATTTCCTATTTTTAGTGTACAGAGCATTTAGATGAAAAATGATGATTGAATTTTTCAAATACTTTGTAAACATCTGCCAGTTTGGTTGTATATTTTCTTTCCTTTCCATTATTAAATTATTATATTAATATAAGTACTTTTATTAATAGACTTTCTAAAGTTAGATCATCCTTGCATTCTTGGAATAAAGTCTTTTTGTGGTCATGGCATATCATTTAATAATTGTTGGATTAGATATGTTGATATTTTGTTAGGATTTTTATGTCTCCATTTGTAAGTGAAATTGGACCTTTGTTGAAAAGTTCTTTTTTTCTTTTTATATATATAAGTGACCCAAATTATGTTGTTTTGTTAGATATTTGATTGATGTAGAAGGCATGAGGCCAGATGATGCAATTGAATGTAAGTATGAGGGTTGCCACTATTTTTCCCTTCTTATAAAAGCTAAAGGTGAAAATGTGGAGGATTTCCTCAAATTTTAAAAAAGTTTATAATTCATTTGTTTCAACAAAAATACAAAAACAGAAAAAAGAAAAAGTAAGGTACAAATTCTTAGGGCTGGGGATACTGTAGCTCAGTGATAGAGCATCTGTTAAGCATGTGCAAGGCCCTGGGTTCAATTCCCCAGCACCAAAAGAAAAGGGAAATAAACAAAAATCAAACAACAACAAAACCTAAGCACAATATAAGGTAATCTTTTGCAAAAAGTTTATAAAGGAATGTATCTGGAAGTAGTGAAATATAATAGTTTGAATAGTCAACAAATTTTAGCTTTGATTTGCTTCCTCTGGGACAGATTTGTGTTTCGTGTAATTATTTCTAACTATCCATCCACTCCTCAGTATTCAATAGGTGCCGGGGACATTGCATAGAAAGAGAAAACTACATTAAAGACCTTCGGAATGGTCCTATCAGAAAGTAAGTCTTATATATAACATTTGTATTTAGGGAGAGCTCTTATATAATTCAAGGTGCATGTATTCATTCTTCTGGTAGTTGTTCACCTGCTGGGGGAGACATAAACAAATAGGAATGGAGGAGGAAGGATTGTTATTTTCATAGGCCAAAGTGTATAGTTAAAAATAGTCACATTAGTCATATATAGTCATATATAATAATATTGTGTGGAACTATTTTCTTTAAGGAATCGGAATTCTGGTATATCTAAGTCAAGTGGTTTTGAAGATTCAGCACATCTCAAGGGACCAGTCCACACTACTAATAAGTCTGCTAACCAAGGACCTAGATATAGTCTACATCGGACCCTTGGTTGTCCAGTGCCTTTTCGGCATTTTCACAGCCAGATGCAAAACTTGCAACAGTCATTCAGGTACCTCTGGTTTCCCTTTTTCTAGAACTGAAATGAAAATTAATACTATAAATCAGTGAAAATACCTTATGAAAATAATTAGCAGATGATGTATTCTTGCTGATCAGTATCAACCAGGAGGTCTCATCCTGCTCTGTATTTTGGACAGTCACATACAATATAGGTATATGTAACTTTTTAGAGGCAATTGGTAAAGAATCTTGGACATTTTCTTTGGTTTATTTATTTTAAAAAATTTTTTTAATTTTTAATTTTTAACATCTTAATTTTTTTTTTTAGAGAAAGATATTTGTTAATCATATTTGATATGGAACTAGTATATAAAATACATAAGAACTCTTAAAAATCAACAACAAAAAAGAAAATAACTCAATTTAAAAATGGGCCAGTGATTTGAATATACATTTCTCCAAAGAAGATATGCAAATGTCCAAAATACACATGAAAAAAATTGTTCTTGTTGTTAGGTGCTGTCGAGTCATGTGTGACTCATAGTGACCCTCATGAGGTTTTCTCCCCGCCCCCCCTTTATTGGTAAATGATGGTGGGGCACAGAGTAATACAGGATTGGCTTTTTCCATTATGCAACTATTACATCACTTTTGATTATACTTTTATCAACTTTCAAGATTTATGGAACCTTTCAACTAACATGTAATAAAACTCAAGCATTTTGGGGTCATATTCCCCTATTTTCCCATGTACTCATGAAGTTGCATCATTTATATTGAGATTATCCTCTCCCCCTTTATTCTACATTGATTCTCCTCTCCATCTCACCTTCCATAATCTTTGGCCTCCCTTTGCTAGCTCCCCACTCCTTTCTACTATATTGTCCCTTCTTTGCTAAGTTTAATTGTGCATTTTTATATATCAACATGTATAGGACTTTTTCTTCCTTTGAGTAAGATTCAGCTCCCACATATGAGTGAGAACACATGGTATTTCTCCTTTTGAACTTATGTTTGTTTGCTTAAGATGATGTTCTCCATTTCCATCCAGTTTGCTGCAAATGACATTATTTCATTTTTTTTTATTGTTGAGTAGTATTCCATTGTGTATATGCACCATAATTTTTTTAACCATTCTTCTGTTGATGGGCCCCTTGTTTGGTTCCATATCCTTGCTATTGTGAAGAATGCTACATTGAAAATGTAGCATACAGCTACAGAGATGCAGCTGTCTCTATGATATGATGATTTGTCTCCCTTTGGGTATATTCCCAGTAGTGATATAGCTGGGTCAAATGGCAGTTCTACTTTTAGTTTTCTGAGGTATCTCCATATTGATTTCCAAAGTGGTTGAAGCAGTTTACAGTCTCAACAATGTAAAAGGGTTCCTTTTTCTCCACAACCTCACCAGCATTTGTTGTTATTTGTTTTGTTGATTCTTACTGGAGTTAGGTGGAGTCTCAGAATTGTTTTAATTTGCATTTTCCTAGTGGTTAGGGACAGTGAGCATTTTTTCATGTGCTTCTTTTTCCTTGATTTTTAATCATAGTTTAATGTAAGAGTTATGGCTATCAGAGATTTGCTTTTTTATTTATGTATTTTTGGGGGTGTGTGGTGCTGGAGATCAAACCCAAGAAACCCCAGGCTCCACCACTTGGCTACATTCCTAGCCCTTAAGAATCTTGCATTCTTAGGCTACATAGTTCTCCCAATAAAGAAGGCTGTTATTTGAAGAATAAATACAAATTAAGAAAATAGCCAGGCGCGGTAGCGCACGCCTGTAATCCCAGCGGCTCAGGAGACAGAGGCAGGAGGATCACAAGTTCAAGACCAGAGGCAGTCTGTGTAACTTAGCAGACCCTGTCTCAAAAATTTAAAAAAAAAGAAATGGGCTGGGGTGCAACTCAGTGGTCCAACACTTGCAAAGCATGCAAGCGCGAGGCCCTGGGTTCAACCCCCAGTACCAAAAAAAAAAAAAAGAAAAGAAAAAGAAAAATAATAAAATCCCAATACAGACATTTGCAAAGGATTTGAACAGAGACATTATCAAAGTATTTCACTTTTGGGAAAGGCGAAAATTTTTAGTTTGGTTAAAATAATCTATTAGGGTACTCCAGAGAGACAGAACCAATAAGATGGGTGGATGGATGGATGAAGGGAAGGAGGCTTTATAAGGAGTATTGACTCATGTGATTATGGAGGCTAAGAAGTGCCTCAACAGGCCAGTAGTGGGTTTCAGTCTGGGGGAGAAAGCCTCAGACCCAGGGAACCTAGTAGTTCTCAGACTCAGTGCTGAGGCCAAAGGCCTGAGAACCCTTAGTGTAGGGAGAGAGGTGGAAGGGGCACTGCTTTGTATAAGTCCTAGAGTCCAAAGGCCAGAGTTCTGATGACTAAGGGAAGGAGAAAAAGGGTGTCCCAGCTCTTAAGAGAGAGACGAAATTCACCTTTCCTCTGCCTTTTTGTTCTACTGGAACCTCAGCCACTTGATTGGTGCCAACTCACATTGAGGGCAGATCTTCCCTACCTAACCCACCAACTCACACATGAATCTTTTCCAGAAACACCCTCACAGACATACCCAGAAATTAATGCTTTACCAATTCTTGAAGTATTCCTTACCCTAGTCAAGTTTGTACCTAAAATTAACCATCACAAACAGCAAGGTATTATTCTTTTACTGCTAATTTAGCAGTGGTTTTTGATGAGCAGTCCAGTGTCGTAGTCAAACTGGACCTTGGATCTGCATCCTGACTCTGCCATTCACCCAGTGTGTTGTCTTGGATGAGATACCTAATCTTTCTAAATTGCCATTTCTCATTAGTCAGGTGGAAATTTTTATAATGCATACCCCAAAGGGATTGTTGTTGACTACTGCATGGGTTAAAGTAGTTTAAGATAGTGTAAAATACTTTGAAAAACATGTTGGCATCTTTAAAAGATGTAAATATTTTAAAGAAATATTTGTGACATTGAAAATTGGAATAACCTTTTGAAACACAGTTTAGTAGTCATAAAAATACTTATATCTGGTAATTCCATGGTGAGACTAAGGAAGTATTTCAAAATGGAGAAAAGACTATATTCAGTCACTGAGCACATTTCTCACGTTCCCTACAATGTATCAGACAGTGGGCTAGGTGCTGTGATTACAGTAGGTATTAATCTCAAAAGCAGTATGGTAGTTGAGAAAACTGGTAGTAGCTTATATTTTGCATCCCTCCCTCCCCTCCTTCCTTCCTCCCTTCCTCCCTTCTTTCCTCTCCCCAGCCCCTCTAATTTTTTTTTTTTTTTTAGTACTGGGAGGTTGAACCCAGAGCTTTGTGCATGGTAGGCAGGCAGTCTACCATTGAGCTGCACCACCAGTCAGTCCCTTTTTTTATTTTGAAACAGAGTCTCACTAGGTTGCACAGGCTGCCTCTGGCCTCAAAATGTTGATCCTTCTGCCTCAGACTCACTAGAATTATAGACTCACTAGGATTACAGGTATGCGTCATTGTGTCCAACAGCCTGTATTGCTAACAATGGAGACTATAGCTAAGTAATTAGATCCATACTCTGGCATTTTATAAAACAATTGAAAGTGATAGTTCATGTATAATAATAAATGGGTTATGATTCAACAGCCAAAAAAGATACAAAAGGAAAAAGACCAAATGGTAATATTAACCAATCAAATTAGACTAAGTGGGACTGAGGGTGTTATGGGGTGATGGGTTATTTTTCTTTGATCAGAGTTCTAATTTTTTGTATATGATTACTTAGATTTACTGATCTTCCTTTTGAAACAAATTGTAATTGTCTCAATTCATTGCAGGTACCATGGCTAGGGTTTTTCTACACTTTCTGATTAGTTTATAAATTTATAAAGCAAAAGTGGTTCTGTTTTTTCAATGTTAAATAGTTTATTGTGTCTTATATCAATCCTGTAAGACTTTTGGAGGGAAATTACCAGATTAGGCTAGTATGGACATACATATATGTAAGGTAATGTTCTTGAGAACCTTTGTGTGCCAGGGCATTGTAGGAAATTTAAAAGTATTGCCTAAATTTACCTTCAAAACTGCCTGTGAAGAAGGAAGGTATTATTATTAGCTCTATTTCATAAAGAATGAAGAGATAGCCAGGCATGGTGGCTCATGCCTGTAATCCCAGCACTCAGGAGGCAGAGGCAAGAGAATTGCTATAAGTTCAAGGCCAGCCTGGTCTACATAATGAGTTCCAAGTCAGCCAGGGTTACATAGCGAGATGACACATGCCTATAATCCCAGCAGCTACGGAGGCAGGAAGATTACAAGTTTGAGGCCAGAGATGGCCTGCATAACTTAGCGGGACTCTTGTCTCAAGATAAAAAATAAAAAAGGAGCGGGGGTGCAGTCCAGTGGTAGAATGCTTGCAAAATATGTGTGAAGCCCTGTGGTCAGGATCCCAGTAACTGCAAGGAAAAAAAGAGAGAGGGGAGAGAGAATGCAGAAATAGAAAGATTAAGTAATTTATCTGCTGAAGTTGTACAGGGAGGAAAGAGTAGAAGTGGACTGTTTATGTATTGTTTTATAAAGCTTATATATTATTAATTCTAACAATAGTTTATTACTTTTTGTTTAAGAAAAATTTCACAAAATCAGAATGTTTCTCAGAGAGGACATATCCCTCCTCCTGGCCCTGCTGGAGAAGACTGTTCACAAAGAAGATACGTTTGGAACGTGAAGCCCAGTGGTAGTCATGCAGGCCAGAATAAGAAGTGGCAACCTGGCAGTTACCAGAGACTGTCTTGCCCAACCTACTGGGGATGGACTGAATGAGAGAAACCTGTCTTGGCAATCTACCTGGAGACCAGAGCTGGAATGAAGATAGCTGGAGTGACTTTTAATAAAATCAGGTCAAATGAGGGTTATTATTTTTTTTCCAGGTCACATGAGGTTTTTTTATTTTGTTTGGATTTTTTAAAAACTTTTTAAAATTTATTGCACCTTTATATGTATACATGATTAAAGAAGAATTAATGTTTACCTCTTTGCTGGTAGGTGCAGTAATCACAGTAATCACAGCCGCAAAAAAAATCTATCATTCTACTCTTAAATTTTTTAAAGGAACATATTTTAAAACTGATAAACTATTAAGAGGTTCCCTTGGAAATCATTTTTAAAAACTCTCTTTCCCTTGGTATTTCCTTCTGACTAGACTTGTGATATTAGGGTGTGTAGGTATAGAAATTTTTAGTGTTTTTATCATGTTCTGTTATTGACCCAGTCAGTACGGGTATCTTTTTGTTTTTCTCCATAACTATTTAAAATTTCTATTAAAATCTACCTAAGAGAATTTCTGTAGAACCTAGTCCCTATCTATAATTAATTGTAGTATTTTTGTGGCTAGGTAGTTCTTTGGCAGTCAGTTGTGGGATTTGACCAGTCCCCTTTCACTGAATTGCCAGATGTGCCATCTAACACCAGAAAGGATAAAATTTTAGGGACTGCTTGTCAATTGAGCAAGAAAGACTGATTGATAAACCAGAGTGCTTGTTAATTACATTATAATTTATATGACAAGGTACCTGTCATCAACTGGGTAAACTATTCAGAAAACTTGAGAACTTTAGATTATAAAAGTTGCTTGAGAAACAGAATAGGACACAACTGCAAATGCCTGGGATATGTAGGAAGACTTGGTATTATTGCTCCTCTGTTAAATATTACTCTCTGGGATCGTTCTCCAGTTGCCTCTCATACTGGAGTGGTGCTTTTCCTCTAGAACACACCAGCAGACCACATGGGAGGGTGCTAATTATTTTTAGCTGCAGAGCTTGCTCAGGAAGTGTCTCATCATCAGGACACATAGTAAACCTCAGTGAATATTTGGACTACTTGGCTTCATTTTTTAAAGTCTGATTTTGAGAATTTTTATCAAGGAATGTCTGATACTGTACTTGATAGTTATTTTCTCTTTTCTGTCTTATATATGAAAAATATGTGGAACCTGACCTTAAGAAAGTGCTCTAACTCATCTGTTCTTGCCTGTGTCTAATTTGCCTAGTGAAGTTGCTCTACATCTAAGCGATGGCTCCTAAAATTTTTTTCTGCCCACCACATGTAACAAAGATGCAAACGTCCTTCTTGCTATCAGCCTACTCTTACAGAATTGTTCCCTAGGATATATAATGAAGACTCACATTGGAAGAAGTTGGAGCAAAATAATTGTGAGGCAAAAAAGAAAAAGCAGGAGCAGGTATGGGAACACAGCCAGTGTCACAGTTGTAAAGAACACCTTGGCAAGCAGCTTCTCAGGAGAACATTGCCAGCAGAAGGGCCAATATATCAGCTCTACCAACTTCAAAATTTTTTTCTTGACTCTGTTGTGCCCTCTATTTACCTGCATTTCAATTATCAACATGGCTCGTTAAAAACCTTTACCATTTGGTATCTTGTGTCTCTTTTATTCTTATGCTTTCACACAATGGTTTTAGCTTTGGCTCACACCGTGCCACTGAAAGGCATCTGGTGGCCAGGCCTGTAATCCCATCACTGAGGCGGCTGAGGTGGGAGGATCACAAGTTCAAGGGCAGCCTGGGTTACGTGATGAGACCCTGTCTCAAACAAACAAAGGCATGTGGTGGATGGGATGAAGACCTCCCTTTTTAAAAGGATTTTTAGTGATCTGACAGCTTATCATGCTATGGAGGCTTGCATGTTGTTGTGATGCTAAAAACTATGCCACCGGTATCTCAGATGCCAGCAGGGCCACCCATGGTGGACAGGTTTCAGCTGAGCTTCCAGACTAAGACAGACTAGGGAGAAGGACCACTCCTGAAACAATTAGCCATTGAAAACCCTATGAATATCAGAGAAGCACTGTTAAATAAGTGCTGGAAATTGAGCCCTCCAGGCTGGAAGGCATTCAAAAGATGACTAGGAAAGAGTTGTCGCCTCAAAGTAGAATTGACCTTAATGACAAGAATGGAGTAGAGCTCCTGGGACCTCCATTTGTTGATGTGCATGACTCAAAATGAGAAGAAACACAGTGCCTGCAATAACAGGCTCAAACATTTTTCTTTAAAAAGCACACGTGATTAGTTTACAATTTAAATAATTTTACTGAGATTACTGTGAGAAAAAGCAACCCAGGCTGTACCCCTGATTTATCATTGCTCAAAAGTAACTACCTTAAGTATTATTGCATTATCTTCTGTTATTTGCCTCTGTTGTTTAAATAACATACTTATGTATTGCCAATTCTTGATTTTTTTCAATTTGTGATACTCTCTGTTGATAAATTCTTACTGTGGTAGGTGAAGATGTAGTTCTTTCACATTTCCTACCCATTCCATACTACAGTTGTTTCCCAACTTTTGATGAAATCAGTATTTTAAGTTCATGTTACTAGGTAAATGTTGTTTATCGTGAGCCATAGTGTATGATAGGGCTGGGATTTAGCTCAGTTGGTAGAGCACTGCTCTGCAGTCTCTGAGGTCCCGAGTTCGATTCCCAGCACGGCAAAATGGGAGAAGGACGTGGCAATCCACTCCCAAGGCAATCCCGAAACAGTCAGCCATTGAAAACCCTATGAGGGTCACTATGAGTCGGACTCGACTCGATGGCACCTAACAACAACAACAACATAGTGTATGATGGTTATAGCTCCTTTTTTTTTTTTTTTTTTTTTTTTTGCGGTACTGGGGGTTGAACTCAGGGCCTCGCGCTTGCATGCTCTGCAAGTGCTGGACCACTGAGCTGCACCCTCAACCCATTTTTTTACTTTTTGAGACAGGGTCTCGCTAAGTTACAGACTGGTCTCGAACTTGGCGATCCTCCTGCCTCCGCCTCCCAAGGCCCTGGGATTACAGGCGTGTGCCGCTGCGCCCAGCCAGATATCTCCTTCTTAAATACTTATTTCTGCTCTCATTTTTGCCTTGTTTGCGCCTTTTCTTCTGAACCTATCACTAATTTATGACCCGTATTTCTAATAAAATATCTCATTATGGGTAATGTTTTTTTCGTTTGTTTGAATTCTTTCCTGTAGCCTCTTGGGCTGTTCCAGATTAGGTGCTCTAGTATGCTAGGACTGCCATAACAAGTACTACAAATTGGGTAGGTTCAAACAGAAATTTATTTTCTCACAGTTCTGGAGACTAGAAGAGATGAATGTGTCGGCAGGAGTTGGTGTTTTTTGAGGCTCTTCTTGTCTTGTAGATAGCTGGCCATGTCTTCACATGGTCTTCCTTCTATGTCTGTGTCCTTGTATCTATATCTATCTATCTTTCTATTTTTCTGTCTATCGCTATCTCTCTGTCTCATTTGTTTTGTTGAGATACTCTTAATATGTAGCCCAGGCTGGCCTCAAACTCCTGCCTCAGTGTCCCAAGTGTCGGGATTACAGGATTACAGCCACCATGCTCAGCATTGATCTTTTTCTCTTCCTGTTGCTGGAGACTGAACCCACCATGCTCAGCTTTGATCATTTTTTTTTTTCATGTTGCTGGGGACCAAGCCCAGTACTTTGTACATGTGAGGCAAGGAAAGCTTGCTTATCCCCAGCCCAGGTAGCACTTCTAAAAGCATCTATTCACTGTTTTGGATTTCATTGTTGCTGTTGAAATCCAGTGCTATTTGGATTCCACAACTTTTATTTGGGACCTCTACTTTTTCTCTTTAAAGTTTTGGGATCTTTTTCTCAGGGGTGTTAATATGAATATTTTCTATTAATGATGTATACTTAGTGAGTCCTTTCAATATAGCAAGTTGTAAGATTTTCTTTTCATTTTATGTGATTTTCTTTTGGAGAACTTGAATGTTGGATTTTCTGAAATGTAGCTGTAAGTTAATTTTGTATTTTTTCTCATTTTCCATTTTTAATCCTTTTGCTTTTTTTCCAATATATTTTTTTTCTGTTATACATGTATGTATGGTGGGGGAGGGGCTGGGGACTGAACCCAGGGACTTATGCATACTAGGCATCTGCTACTGAGCTATACCTTCAGCCCCCTAAAAAGTATATAGATAATATTTTTTAAATGGTTCTCACCATGTTGCCCAGGCTGGCCTTGAACTCCTGGGCTTGAGTGACCCTCCTGCCTCAGCCTCCTGAATAGCTGAGACTAATGGTGCATGCCACCATGTCTCGCTCTGTTTTTAATTTCTAAGGGCCACCTCTTATTTTCTTCCAAGTTTCTTCTGTTCCTTGCATCAGCTTTCTTTCATGACAAAATTTCTTGCACTCTTATCTACCATTCACCATCTGTTCCATTCTTGGGAGTTTTCATCTTTAAACATTCCTTTCCTTTCATGCTTGAGTCATTTTGGGGGCTCGAGGTATAAGCCTGAGGGCCAATGTAATGAGAATTTAATGGCCAAATAAATTGCTTTGGTGGTTTATTCTCAGTTTGGTAAGCTTGGTTATTTTTATGCATTATGTGCCAAGAGTATAGTCAATTGAATGCCCTATAGATTTAGACCTATAATGTCCGCCACCAACACTCCTGCTGTGAAGGGAAGTTCCATCTAGGGTCCTGTCTAAAAAGCCTTTCTGATGAAACTTCACTCTACCAGAATTATGCCCTGAAAGCAAGTTCACTCATGTTATTCTCCTCTTGAAATTCAAGTTCCATTTTCATCTCCCTGTCAAGGCTTTGTGTATCTGACGGCAAGCTGACTTGTCAGAGCCCTTCTCTGTGTTCTACCCCTTGTCTGTATGCTAGCCGTCATGTGTACATCAGACCATCTACACTTTTGCCACTGTGTCCTTTGTCTTTCCGTTGTTCTTTTGGCCGCAGTGTCTCTGTGAGCCAGGGATTCTCATTGCATAAGCCACGTCTCTGTAAAGTCTTCTTTCCCAACCCTCCCCTCCCCTACCTATGAGCAATCACTTTTTCTACAGGGACCCATTGT
Organism: Pedetes capensis; assembly: GCA_007922755.1. Classification (NCBI taxonomy): domain Eukaryota; kingdom Metazoa; phylum Chordata; class Mammalia; order Rodentia; family Pedetidae; genus Pedetes; species Pedetes capensis. The sequence continues at coordinate 21,765 of VMDO01027440.1, forward strand.
CATATCAGCTTTCATTTATTTTGCATTCTATGCCACCATGTCCGATTCTCTCAACCCCCTCTTGTGACAGTACCATCATACCCCCATTTTGCTTTTGCCAGAAAACCTTGTTGAGACTCTTGGGCTGACAAGAACACAAGTTAACTCTGGGCACGCATGGTTCTTCCTGCCCAACTCCAAACCCTTCTGTTTTCCATATGCCCCCAATTTAGAGGAAGTGCCACGCAAAAGGCCATGGGATCTGGGTTTTTGAGCTGCCAATGGTGAGACGACGATCCAGCAGCATGGAGAGCCAGCTCCTTCCGTGGGTACTTGATTAATGAAATGCTGAGGACAGGAATGAGCCTAGCAGGCAATTGCCCCTTCCTGTTTTCCTGCAGTAGATTACTCTTGGCCACAGTTCTGCCTTATGATCTTATCTTTCAGAGAAGGTCCAGCTACTGAGAGAACACACATGCCAAACCCAGCACATCTTCCTGGGTCACTAAAGCCAGTGAGGTGTCATGTTACATTACAGTGCTTTGTGTTGTTCCTTGCTTTACTTTTCCTCATCACTACTACTCTGTTCTTACATATCTCAAATAAAATACAAGAGATTTATTCTTGCCTCAGCCTCTGCTTTCTGGAGTGTCTCAAATACTTGTTTAAAAATATGGCAGTCATGAGCTTTTAATTGTTAAACTACTCATATGAGAATGAGAAGTACCTTATCTACTGATTTGGTATTGAATTCTACAAATACCACATATTTTAAGAACAGAAATGTCAACATCTAAGGTAATTTACCTAGAATTAAGGTTTCATTTTCGGGAATTATATTCACTTGATACAGGAATGGTTTTTAGAATCTGGGTATTTTATGTGACCTATTCAGATAACACTTCTAGGATTAGATTCATTTTAATCTATGGTAATAGATTAAATCTATTACCATAGATTAATCTATGGTAGTATGGTAAAAATTAGGGTTATTTATACAAGTCTGTATTGCAGAGGAGAACAAGGTTGATAGGAAAGTTCTCATTTACCACCATATCAAATTAGATCTTTAGAGCCAATCTACATATATATCTCTTACCCTGGAGCTGTAAGTAAAGTGTCATCTTTACTTCTGAGATGACTTTCAAAAACAGTGAAATGCATGCCTTTTGAGCATATGATTCTGTGAGTTTTGACAGATACATAGAGGTTCTTAACCACTACTACAATTGAAATATAGAATAGCCTCCCTCCTCAGTTTTCCTCATGCTACTTTGCAGCTAATCACTCCCACCAATCCCAGACCCTGGCAAATGCTGATCTGTTTTCTGTCCCTGTAGTTTTGCCTTTTCTAGAATGTCATCTAGGTGCAATCAAAGAGAATGTAGACTTCTGATTGTGGTTTCTTTCATGCTTTTGAGATAAACACATGTCACTGGGTGAATCAATGTATCATTCCCTTTTGTGGCTGAGTTAGTATTCCATTGTATGGATATGTCACAATTTACCTTTCCATTTTCCAGTTACAGGATATTTGGATTGTTTATAGTTTTTGAAATTTGAACAAAGCTGCCATAATAATAAAAATAATAATATAATAAAATAATTTTACTAATAAATAATAAAAATAATAATGAAATAATAATAATAATAAAGACATTTTTATGTGAACATCTTATTTCCATTGGAGTTGACTTGCTGCCATGTGGTAAGGGTATGTTTAATTTTATAAAAAACAACTCTAAAAACAGTGATTTCTAGTTTTATTAAAAAAACTACCACATTTTTGTCTATAGTCAATACCACCCTTGTGTCCAATCCCACCTGATCTCGGAAGCTAAGCAGGGTCGGGCCTGGTTAGTCCTTGGATGGGAGACCACCTGGGAATACCAGGTGCTGTGGGTTTGGGAGAAAGACCCAGCAGTTTATTCCCAAAAGAATCAGCCATCAAAACCCCTATGAACAGCAGAAAATCACTGACATAGTGCTGGACATGGCATGGTGTAGAGTAGCATTTTGTTTTGATATACATAGGGTCACTATGAATTGGATCCAACTCCCCAGCACCTAACAACCACCACCACCACCACACCTCTACAAAATGGCTGTACTATTTTGCATCCCCATCATCAAAGGGATGCAAAACAAGTCCCTGCATTCAGTCCCCAGCCCCACCCCCTGCCATATATATGTGTGTGTAACAGTTTGTTCAAATCCTCAATAGCACTTAAGTTTATGAGTTTTAGCTATTAGATGTAGTGTTGTCTCATTTTTACACAGGTATAATTGACAACACACTTTACACTCTATATACTTTGAGATATGGTTTGACATATACATCCATGAAGCCATTGCCACAAAGTAGAACAGATCTGTTACACTCGAAGTTTCCTCATGCATCTTTGTAACCCTTTCCACCCCAGACCCCATATCCAAGCAACAACTGGTCTCCTTTCTGTAATTTTGGATGTTTATATAAATGGGATTACATAGTACATACTTTTTTTTTTTTGGTAGTACTGATGGGTTGAACCCAGGACCTCATGTGTGTTAGACAAGCACTTGACCACCGAGCCACACCTCAGCGCCCCCCCCCCCCCCGCCGCCCTTTTATTAATTTTCAGACAGTTTCTCAGTTACACAGGCTGCCTCTGGCCTCAAACTTAAACTTGGGACCCTCCTACCTCAGTCTCTTGAGTTGTTTGGATTACAGGCATGCACCACTGTGCCTGGCTTGTCTGGCTGGCTTCTTTAACTCAGCATTATTGAAATCATCCATGTCACAGTATGCTACAATAGTTGATTCCTTTTATTGCTCAGTTTTATTCCACTGTATGGGTTTGACAATTTGTTATCCATCCGCTTGGAATATATGAGTTGTTTCCACCTTTGGATGGTTACAAACCAACCACTATGGACTAAGGCTTTTTAAATGGATTTTTAAATCAACTATTAATTTAAATCAATTTATTGATACAGCCTATAAAATGTACTCATCTAAAGTGCATACAGGAGAAGGATGTGGCAATCCACTCCGAAAGCAATCCTGAAAAAAATCAGACATTGAAAACCCTATGAGAGTTGCTATGACCTGATTCAACAGCACCTAACAACAATAAAGTGCATAATTTGATGATTTTTGACAAATTCATATACCTTGTAATACTACCTCAAGATACAGAGTATGGGCTTCACCCCAAAGGTTCCCTGGAAGTCAGTCTCCCACTCTCCCGTCACAACCAACCATTGATTTGCTTTTAGTCACTGTAGAATGAGTTTATAATTCCTAGGGTTTTTGTAGAAATGGAATTGCAGAGCAATGTAATTTTTGTTTCTCAGTGTTTTCTGTTGAGCACGTTTCTTCAATTCATCCATGTTAGACTTATTGTTGAAAGTATCTGTATTTCATTCCTATTTTATTACTGAGTAGTATTTCATTGTATGAATTATCCACAATGTGTTTATCCACAATGTGTTTATCCACTGATGTGCTGTTGGGACATTGAGTATT
>VMDO01027441.1:6379-25369 GCA_007922755.1 Pedetes capensis
TTTACACCCATTGGCATCTTGTATTTAATGAATTCTAACAGTATTACAGAAGGTTCTTTAGTTATAAAAATTCAAAGATATTTCATTATTTAGCTTTGAATATTCTGGCAGAGGATATTTAATGTTATCAAGAATGTTATTGTTTTATTACCTCGTAATTTCCTTTGGATATACTTTCTTTTGTGGGGAGGATGACATTATTCCAGAATTGTTTGAGGAAAATATATAAAATCCCACCAAAATGTATAAAACCTTGATGAGAAGATGAAGCTCTTTTAATTCTCTATATAATTCAATAAACTTGTTTTAAAAATATTTATATTAAATGATGATGCCAAGAGTAAATACAGACTTTTTCTTAATTAATATTTTTATTAGTTAATTTAGGAATGACCGCAGTATGCTGCAAAGAATGTCTGATCCATTGCAAATCCCTGTAGGAAATTTTCCCATGATTAGGGAGCAGGATGGGAGAGTGAAACAAATATACTTACAAACCATAGAAAGAGTCTCTTTGAGAATTAGAAATATCAAATAAAATGAATACTTTTTACCACATAGAGAATCACTGGAAGTGTTAACTTTTAAAGAGCTAACTCTCTCTTAAAGGTACTTTAACGCATTTTAAAAAGCATTACTTTGCTTTGTTAAGATGAATTTAATATTCTTATGATCTTGAGGTATGGCTGACTTGAAGAATATAACAGGATTCAAGGAATGTCCAGTGGATTGATATTGACAGATGAGTCTGCTAAAAGTCAGAAAACTGTATAGTGAATATCAGGAGGAAAATCTTTCATATCTAATTGTATCTATAAAGCATTCTTTTATATATAGGCATGTGTATAAAACCATAAAAGCATCTTTGATTTGGGAACAACAGCATATGTGGGAAAATGATTTAGCTTAGTATGAAGAGCACTGCTCCATATTCTCTGAGGACCTGGGTTCCATCTCCAGCACCATCAAAATGGGAGAAGGATGTGGCAATCCACTCCGAACATGAAACAATCAGGCTTTGAAATTCTTATGAGAGTAGCTGTGAGTAGGATCCAACTCAAAGGCAACTAACAACAGCAACAATTGAGACCCTAAGTAAATAAAGCATTTTTCTGCAGATAAGACTGCCACAGTCATCTACAAGAAGTCCTTTAAAAATAGCTTGAAAACCATTGGTAGCTTTTCTTATAACTCAAAATTATTTCCTCCATAATTTGGCATATAAACTAAGAGTGACATGTGACTTATGGTTACATTTCCTTGATAAATTCTGTCCATGTGGTTTTATAACAGGGATTGGAATTATAATGTAGAAAATAGAAAAGTTTATATACTTTTTCACTCTATCACAAATAGCATCATAAAGCATTGGCAGTTAATACATCTTAGTATTAGGAAGTTAATAATTCCTCTCAACTGGAAGAAAATTCCTAAAAAATTGGTCCTATAAGATAAATTTTAATAGTAGAATAAGACATCTGAAAATACACTACCCCCCTAAATATATAAGAACATTGGAGGAATAATTGTCAAAAGTGATGTTTTCTGACTGGGCACAGTGGTGCACGCCTGTAATCCCAGCGGCTCAGGAAGCAAGGTCAGGAGGCTCACAAGTTCGAGACCAGAGACAGTCTGCATAATGTATTGAGACTGTGTGTCAAAAAGTAAAAAATGGGCTGGGGGTGCAGCTCAGTGGTCCAGCACTTGCAGAGCATGCAAGCTCAAGGCCCTGGGTCCAACCTCCAGTACTGGGGAAAAAAAAAGTGGTGTTTTCTGAACTCTAGAAATTAAAAACTTAAAATTGCAAATATAGTGTCTATGAAATTAAAGTCATTGAGTTTTAGCAAGAATGCAAACTTTATGGCCCCTTAACTAATTTTAATATCATTCTCTTATTCAAAGATTCACATTATTCTGGAAAACTAATAGCCTCCCAACTACAATACCTATGGATAGCTTCTGCAGAGGAACAACTAGTTTGGATAAGATAAAGTTAAAAAGTCTAACTTTTTAAAAATTAAAAATCCAAATCTAGTGAATTGTCATTATTTGGCCAGTCTGGACGCTCCTGTGGAAACCTCCATTTTCCCGGCTTTTTATATTTGATGTGTCACAGAGGTGGTTCTGTCCAAACAGCCCTACCCTCAGTGCATTTTTTAACCAACAGTGGAAATTGTTTAACAAGACAATTGCCTGACCTGATGGTAAGTACTGGGGGAAAAAAGGCTGACCAAATAACTTAAAGGAAAAAAATGAGAAATAAGATGTCCCTGGGACACTTTGGAAATATCTGACGTACTCTTCAGATTCTGAAAGGACATATGAGCTTGCATTCTGTATGAATACACAGGCCTTTGGACATACTTAAGATAGATGTGTGAAGGTCCTAATTTTTAATCTCTGGCAGATATTATGGCAGTAGGCAAATAGGAAATGAAAACTAAATTAGACCTCAAAGATACTTGCCAAATTATTAAATACCTACACACACACACACACACACACACACACGCACACACACACACAGCTCCTTCGTAGAGGTTGGGAGACTTACTGGTTTGCAAAATATAAGGTAATATTGTTAAAGAGAGAGAGAGAGAGAGAGAGAGAGAGAGAGAGAGAGATCCAAAGAAAGAAAGGCTTACTTCGCATAACACAAAAAGTAATACAGTCAATAGAAATCATTCCTAATGAAACCTAGAATAGTAATCAATACATATGTAAAGAAGAATGGATAAAATTTATGGAGTTGAAAAAAAACAGAAATGAAAACCTCACTACAGTTGTAACAGGTATTTGAATATAAGCATTAAGTAATCAACAAATTTGAACATAGTATAAATAAATTTACCTAATCTGAGGGGCATACTAGAAAAAAGAGTGAAGAAAGGTTAAAAGGGCTTCAAAATGTGTCAAGAGCATCAAGAGTGCCCATACATTCATTATGTGTTCTCTGAAGAGAAAGAAATGAGCAGAAAGAATATTAGAGGAAATAATGGGCCAAACTCCTGCAAATTAATGAAAGGCATTGATCTGTACATTTAACCACACTGACAAACTAGGATAAACTCAAAGAAAGACAATTCAAGACTCATCTTAATCAAACTGTTAACATCCAAAGACCCAAAGAAAAATTTGAAAATAACAAAAAACAAATACAAACTTATCACATTTAAAAGAATTTTAAAAAGACTACCAGGTTTTTTCATCAAAAACCCTGAAGAAGGCAGGTGAAGACATATTAAAGTTGGAAAGAAAAAAATAAGCAATTCACTAAACAAAATTGTACATCAAACAACATTGTATTTTAGAAACTACATTCAGATAGAGCAAGATGATGGCTGAGTAAGATCCTCCAGTGATCATCTCCCTCCCCACACAAATGTGAACAGCTATTCACACACTAGTCTATGTTCACAAGAGCTAAGGAAATCAGGCAAGAAATTACAGTACTTGGTATTAGTAAAATATCTAAAAATTCAGAAAAGATGCATAGAAAAAGGTAGGACAGAAAGAATTTTCCACATCACTCTTCCATCAATTCCAAGCAGTATAGCTTAAAGAAAGATGTCTCTACTTGGAGGGCAGAGATGGAATTGAGTCTGGATCTTAGACTTGAAACCCAGTACCAGGACACCATGGTTAAAACCAGTACAGGACATAGCCCTAAAACCCCTGTCAAGCTAACACTCATAAACTTGTCCTCTGGAATCAATTTTGTCTTCACTCTCTCTCCACTAACATTGGGCATTGGGAATGATTTAGCAAGATTTCACTTGCTTGAGATTAGGGCAGGAAAGACAGTAAAAGAAATTCCCTTGGCACTTAGTGCCCAAGTTTACACAGGGAAACTCAAAACCATGCAGAAACCAAGGCTAGAGCTCTTCATCCAGGCCAGTGCTCACAAACGGAGCCTCTAGACTTGCCTTGGAATAAGATGGAGACCTGCATGCCAGTGGGATGGACTCATGTTTCATCATACATCATTGCTAGCCCTAGAGTGGATGGGGGTATATATCTGGAACTTATCCAAAACTATGTGTGTCTTTGTGGCTATGAGACTCAGGTGAATCCCAGCTGAGCATCAGCCTTAGAGGCTGAGAGAATGTCTTCACCATCTCTTCCTGAACCTCAATCAGCACAACTATCTGGTGCTAGCAGAAGGAAACTGTAGATCTACCCTGGAACCAGGTATAAACCTGTACCCCAGTGGAACAAACTTGTTTTTCAAACTGCAACACCACTAGTCATAGTATGGATCAGGGTATACACTGATTTTAGACAAGTAAAAATGGCTCTGAGGCACAGATCAGTGTGAAACTTTGAGAGTCAAGGGACAGCCTTTAGCAACACTACCCCAATGTCAGAAAGTGTAATGTGAAGCAAGACTCAATTCACTAGAGGTAGGACAGCATAGTAAGGGCAGTACATTCTCTTGGAATACAAAACTATGAAAGTAAAACTTCACATCGAATAGATACTAATAGTCCCAACCCTGTGGTAATGTGCACAGACTAAACACTAGTGCCAGGTAAAGATATGTGACCTTAGTCCATTGGAATTTGATTCTAGCCAGAATCATCTGTGGTTGCAGTGATCTGGGGTCATTTGTCTACCTCAAGAGTAAGAAGTTCATTGCATTGTCGTCTTTGGTCCTACTTCAGGGCTGTGCTGGAATGGGTAGGCTGTGGACTCAATGAAATACAGTGTTGTGGCATTGGTAGCCACAAAGTTGCCCAACCTATTACTCCACTAGCCACATGCAGCACAAAGGAAGAGAAATTTTCTGACTAGGAAAAGAAAAAGGATGAGAGCACTTAGTGTTGGCCAAAAGACTGAGACTGGTCCCTCCATTATGGTTGTGTTCAAACTGGGGGGGTGGGGATCATGAAATTCCTAAACACAGAGCCAGGGAATATGGTCAAAATATCTATGCCTAATCTTGCCTCAGCTGGAAGGCTTGCAAGAATGGAAAATCCTTTAAGCAGTCTTCTAATTTATGCTGAATAACACTACAATTGAAGATTTAGGATAAATTTGGGCTTAGACCACTCTCTAGTGCTGAAACAGTGACAGCTCCTCAACAGTGGAGTTACTGCAAGTTAAGACTTAGCATGTCATTTAGTCTTGAAATGGTGAAAATGTCCAAAAGTTTAGAGGAAATAAATGGCCAGTTTATAATTTCTAAAAAGTAAAGCATACACAAACACAGATTACAAATGTTGTAAAAAAATCTGGTTCTTCAGGATGCATGTGTGCCATATCAACAAGCGTAAACAATTTTCAGGGAACTATGTCCTTAAATAATGGTGAAAATAAGGCCCAGTAAACAGACACATAGTAATCTACTCTCAAAATCTCAGATGGAGAATTTGAAAGAGCTATTTTAAGAAAACTAAATGATCCTGTTTAAAAGAAAAGATTCCCAGAGATAAGTAATTCAATACTTGAGCAAAAAAAATATAGAAAGATGCAAGTAAAAAAGAAATCTTTGAGCTGAAAAATGTATGCAACAAAATTAAAAAGAAAGTAGAATGCAACAATATCAGAATAAATCAAATAGAAGAAAGAATTAGTGCACTCATAAAGATGTCATTTAAAAATACATAGAGAAGATTAAGAAAAAATACTGAAGTAGAATGCAGAAAGTTTATTGGAACTTTAGTATGTCATTAAAACAATAAATACTTGGGTTTCTATGGCTCAAGAGTGACTTGAGAATGAAAAATTGGGTACAAAGCCTATTTAAAACAAATAACAAAATACTTCCAAAACCTAGAGAAGGTACTGAAATGTCAAAAACATCATCCAAATTTAACCAGGTGCAGTGGCACACGCCTGTAATCCCAGCGGCTTGGGGGGTGGAGGCAGGATGATCTCAAGTTCGAGACCCGTGGTAGTCTGCATAATTTGGCGAGACTCTGTCGCAAAAAGTAAAAAAAAAATGGGCTGAGGGTGCAGCTCAGTGGTCCAGCACTTGCACAGCATGCAGGAGCAAAGCCCTGGGTTCAACCTCCAGTACCAGTACCACAAAAAAAAAAAAAAAATCATTCAAATTTAATCCCATGAAATTTTCTCCAAGAAATATTACAGTCAAACTTTCAAAGACAAATGATAAAGAGAAGGTGTTCAAGACAGGGAGAGGAGAGAAACAGTAATAAAGAGCATAAGTAAGGCCTACACACAGGGACCTACTTCCACCAGCTAGGTCCCATATCCTAAAGTTCCATAGCCCCTCAAAGCAATGCAACAAGCTGGAGACCAAACTTTCAAAACATGACATTTATGGGAGATTTTAGATTCACATTGTAAGAACAGACATTCTTCAAATGACATAAAAAATAGATAGCACATAATTGAAAAAAATGCCCATCATCATTAATTATTGTTGTTGTTTTTGTTAGGTGCCCTAGAGGCAGTGTCCGACTCATAGTGAACCTATATATAACAGGGGAAACATTATTGTCAGTGCTTCTCTACTATTCATGAGGTTTTCAATGGCGGTTTTATTTTTGGGAGTGGGTTGCCAGGTCCTTCTCCCAAGCCTACAGTGTCTGGTGTTCCTAAGCAGTCTCCCATCCAAGTACTAACCAGGCCCAGCCCTGCTTAGTTTCCAACATCTAAAGGGATCAGAAGCTACAGTGTTATAGCTGCAGGCTCATTAATTACTAGGGAAATGAAAACAAAGACAACAATGTGATATCACTACAGTCAAGCAAAAGTGTTGTTTATTGAAATGACAAAAGATATTGCATGCTAGAGAGGGTGTGCAGAAAGAGGAATTCTTATGCAGTATTAATAGATATGTAAATTAGTTAAGATACTATGGGAAGCTGAGCTTGGTGGTTTATGTCTGTAATCCAGTGATTTGGAAGGGAGAGTCATAAGGATCGCAAGGTCCAAACCAAAGGTACTCTGTGTAACTTCGTGAGACCTGTCTCAAAATAAGAAGAAAAAAATGGGCTGGAAGTGCAGCTTAGTGGTACAGCACTTGCAAAGCATACAAGCTTAGGCCCTGGTTTCAGCCACCCAGTACTGGAAAAAAAAAAAAAAAGATACTATGGGAAAAAAAGCATGGAGTTTCATTAAAACAAAACAAAACAAAACAAAAAGCTAGAAACAGAAGTACTATATGATCCAGCAATCTCACTACTGAGTATATATCCAAAGGAAATAAAATGAGTTATGTTGAAAATACTTCTGTACTCCTGTGCTTATTTCACTATGATTTACGATAGCTAACAACTGGAAAAATCCTAAATACCAAACAGAAGAATGTGGACAGAGAAAATATCATAGATGTACACAATAGAATACTATGCAGCCACAGAAAAGGATGAAATACTGTCATTTGTAGTACTATGAATAGAACTCAAGATCATGGTGTTAAGTGAAATAAGCAGACACAGAAAGACATGCGCCACACAATCTTATATGTGGAATCAATAGAGGTTGATCTCATAAAAATTTAGAATAAAATGGTGGTTACCAGAGGCTGGGGGAACTAGGAAGAAAGGGTGGTTGGGAAAATACTGATCAATGGGTTAAAAAGAAAAAAATTTTTGAAAAATATGGAGAAATTGCAATATTACCAACAAAACATCATTACAAACCAACTGAATTTTTAAGAATAGTACAAGAAATCCTTATGGCTGAAACAAAATGATACTAGGGAATAAATCAAATCTACAGAAAAACAACGTAATGATAAAGCTAACTCCATAGGTAACTATAAAAGGGAGCATAAAACTGGGCATGGCGCCTCACATCTATAATCCCAGTGACTCAGGAGGCAGAGACAGGATTGCAAGTATAAGACCAGAGGCAGTCTGTGTAATTTAGTGAGACCCTGTCTCAAAAATAAATAAATAAATGGATTGGGGGTACAGTTTAGTGGTACAGCACTTGCAAAGTATGTAAGGGCGAGGCCCTGGGCTCAATCCCACAGTACTGCTTAAAAATAAAAAAGCAGCATACATACATTTTATTGTGATTGAATGCACATAGCCTAGTTTGTCATTTTCATTATTTCAAAGTACATAGTTAGTGTCTTTTTGTACATTCTCAGCCTTGTGTAATCATCAGCACTACCTTGTCCTAGAAGACTTCATTATCTCAGAAACATTTTAAAAATACCAAAGACAACTTCATCCCTTAAATTTTATTTCTCATTCCTTTGTTCTCTCAACTAATGAAAAATAAAATGTTTCCTGTCTGTATAAATTGTCCTATACTGGATATTTTTACATAAATTGCATCATGCACTATATTAAATTTTGTGCCTGGCTTCTTTCACTTAAGTGTAATGTTTTAAAGACTCATTCATGTTGTAACATGTAGCTATGAATCATTATTATGGGTAACTGAATAATATTTAGTTTTGGCTTATGATTTTTCTCCTATTTTATATTTCAAAGAAAATTGTACAAAGTAATAATTAAGAACATTTTTAATTGCAGTATTGTATATAAAGATGTGATTTGTATGACATGATACATCTTTGCAAATCTTTATTTTCAACCTATTTGTGACTTTCAATCAAAAGCTATTCTTTTATAACATATGTTATAGTTGGTTTATGTTTTGTTTTTATGCTTTCTGCCAATTTTACTTTTCTTGTGCTTTTCTGTTTATTAAGATTTGGTGCAATTACAAATAAGATAATATATACCTGCCATTCCAGCTTTTCTTTCTTTCTTTCTTTCTTTCTTTCTTTCTTTCTTTCTTTCTTTCTTTGTTGATAAATTGTATGACTTTTGTTTCTCTATTCCCCATTAGTATTTTGTTTGTTTGTTTGTTTGTTTATTTGCGGTACTGGGGGTTGAACCCAGGGCTTCATGCTTGCATGCTTTGCAAGTGCTGGATCACTGAACTGCACCCCCAGTGCATTTTTTAAAAATTTTTGAGACAGGGTCTTGCTAAGTTACGAAGATTGCCTCTGGTCTGAATCTTGCCATCCTTCTGCCTCTACCTCCCAAACCACTGGGATTACAGGTGTGCACCACCATGCCCGGCTTCCCATTAGTGTTTTGTATTAAACATGTACTTCTACAATCACCATCCACAGAAACAGTATTTAAGAAATCAAAAGACACATTGCACTGGAAAAAGCTGTTTCAAAAGAACTCTTTAAAATGCTACAAAGTAAAAATGTCACATTGAAGACAAAGGTGTGTCTGATTGATGCCATGGTATTTTCAGTCTCATTATACAGTTGTAAAAGCTGGACATTGAGTAAGAGATACAAGAGAAGAATTGATGTTTTTGAATTATGGTTCTAAGGACAAACATTGAACATACTAGGGACTGCCAAAAGAACAAACAGATCTGTCCTAGCAGAAGTACAACCAGAGTGCGCCTTGGAAGCAAGGATGGCTAGATAGCATCTTTTGCATTTTGGACATGTAGTCAGGAAGGACCAATCCCTAGGTAAGGACATCATGTTTGGGAGAGTGGTGGGTCAATGAAGAAACGGAAGACCCTAAACTAGATGGATTATCACAATTATTGCAACAATGGGTTTAAACATAAGAAAGATTGTATGCTTGGCACAGAATCAGGGAGTGTTTTGTTCTGTTGTACATAGAATCAGTATGAGTGGACCTGACTCAACATCACCTGAGAACAACAAACATATACTATACAATTTTAATATGTTACTTATTTTACTATACATCTCTGATCATGGAAGATCTAATACACATCAAGAGAATACTTTGAGCTAAAGAACACACACTCTTCTTGAGTGCAAACAAATTATTCTCTAGGACAGCCCGCCTTTTAAGACGGTTATGGGCTAATTGTGCCATCCAGTGTTTCATGTGCTGAAAGCTTAGTCCTCAGTGTTGCACTGTTGTGGCAATATAACTTCTAATAAGTGGATTCATGAGGGCACTGTCTTCAAAGTGACAGATGTGGTTCTCAAAGCACTGACTTAGCTACTGCCTGAATAGATTATTATAAAACAAGGCTACTCAATACACTTGTCATTTGTCCATTGTGCATATGGCCAGTTTCTTTTTGCTTTATTTACTTATTTTATTTATTTATTTATTTATTTATTTATTTATTTATTTATTTACTGTAATTTTGGGATATACAGTCTCACTATGTAGCCCAGGCTTGCTTTGAACTCACTATGTAGCCCAGCCTGGCCTCAAAATCACAATCCTCCTAATTCAGCCCTCCAAGTGCTAGGATTCGAGGTGTGTACCACCATGCATGTCTTGCTTCCTAATTTTTTATTATGTTGTGATGCATCTGAGAAATCCTTGAGAGGATGTTGGTACTATGCTCCTTGTACCATCCAGCAATCAGAACTTGAAATAAACTCTTTTACTTTATAAAGCCCCTAGCTTTTTGGACATTGTTATAGAAAATCAAACTGTACTAAGTATGTAAAACAGGACGCAGAAAAATGTGCAAATAATGGAATCATATAAATTCTGTTTCCTTGCTACATTGGATTGAAATTATATATCAAAAATTTAGAAATTCACAAAAATCACAAACGTGGAAAATAAAATAGACAGTCTTAGTAATGAATAATCAAAGAAAAATTTGCAGGGATATTAGAAAAATATCTTAGATATAGGAAAATAAAATACAACATATAAAAACTTATAGTATCCATGTAATATACTTATCAGGGAAAGTTTATGGCTATAAGCACCTACAATAAATAAAATAAGTGACTATAACTAATGCGTCTAATTTCCTATATTAATAAACAAGAAAAAGAAGAAAATACTATACTCAGAAAGAAGTACATAGTAAAGTCTAGGAAAAATAAGTAGATATAAAACTATAAAAGAGAAAACTCAATAAGGCCGAGTTTTGATTATTATGAAAGACTGATAAAATGGATAACCCTTTTTGCTGGAATTAATGACAAAAGAATGAGGAGGAAGAGGTGGAAGAGGAAGAAGAGGAGGATAAGGGGAAAGGAAAAAGAAAGAGAAGAGTCAGGAGGAAAGCAACAACCATAGCAAGAGAAGGAAGAGAGATGCGTAATAAAATCGGGAATGAGGGGAGGACATCAGTGACTTTGCAGAGATAAAAGGAACTATAGGGAAAGATACAAATAATTCCATGTACGTCAACACACTAGATCATCTAGATAAATTGAAAATGTCATAGTGGGGATATCTAATACTGAAAATGACTCTGATGTGTGAATTGTTGTTGGGAGCCACCCAGTTGATATCCGACTCACAGAGACCCTACATACAACAGGCAAAGCACTACTGTCGGTGTGTCTCTGCTATTCATAGGGTTTTCAATGGCAGATTATTGTTTGGGAGTGGGTTGTCAGGTCCTTCTCCCAAGTCTACAGCATCTGATGTTTCCTGGCAGTCTCTCATCCAACTACTAACTAGCTTAGCTTCTGCTTAGCTTCTGCTTAGCTTCTGCTTAGCTTCTGCTTAGCTTCTGAGATCTGATGGGATAGGTGGCCATAGTGGCATGGCTGCAGGTGATGAATGAATAGGAAGTCTTAATAGATCCGTAATAAATGAAGGTATTGTAATAGAAATAAGAAAAAATCACAAAGGAAAGAATTAGCATAAATACTTTTAATTGTAGACTCTACAAAATAGTTTAAAAAAATAACAGCACTACCTTCTCACAAGCTATTTTTAAAAAGCAGAGAAAGAAACACTGCACAACATTCTAACAGAGACATCACTTTGATATAAAACTAATAAGGACATTACAAAAAAACCAACAGGTATCCCTTATGAATATACACATTAAATTCATATGCAAAACAAGTCCAGCTGCATATACAATTGAGTTTCTATTCTATCAAGTGAGAATTATTGTACAAATATAAGATTGTCTTAACTTACAAAAATCTATCAATATAATATGCCACATTGGTTGAATAAATCAAATAAAGCACAAAATGTTCTAAATAGATGCTGAAAAAGCATTTGACAAAATTCAACTATATTTCATAATAAATAATACTCAAGATAATATGAATAGAATAGAACTTACTCTGATAAAGGTCATCCAAGAGATATTCACAGTATATGTCATAATTAATGGTGAAAGACTTGATGCTTCCTCCATAAATCAGAAAGAAAAAACAGAGAGAGCTGTTCTAGTCACTACTGTAAGACACTATAATGAAGATACTGGTTAGTGCAATTATTCAAGAAAATTAAGTAAATAAGGAAATATCCAATAAAAGACAATTAAAATTATTTCTTCTCACAAATGACATAATCTTGTATACATAAATTCTAATACATATAATATTAGAACTAATAAATAAAATCAGCAAGTTTATGAGAAACATAAAATTCAGCTGTGTTTCTATATTCCAGTAATAACCATTTCTTAATTTAGATTAAGGAAAAAAGTCCTTTTAAAATATCTTGCCCAGAACAAAATCTGTAAAAATAAATTTCACAAAAGAGAGATAAAACTTGTAAGATAAACAGTACACAAGTTGAGAATAATTAAATAAGACCCAAATAAAGGAAAATAACCCTATATTTAAGATCAGAAGAATTAATGCTATGATATTTCTCAAGTTGATGTACAGGTTCAACACAATCCCTAACAAAATTTCAGCAGAGTATTTTGGAGGAAATTTGTGAACTGATCCTCAAATTTTAGGAAAATGTAATGTACTCAGAATAGGAATAATAATTTCAAAAAGAAAAACAAAGTAGGAAAAAGAACGTTTGAGTAAACCTTCATGTTCTTGAATCAAATAACAATATGTTAGATATATGTGAAATACACATGACAAAAAATTGGATAAATTGGATTTTGTCAAAATTAAAAACATTTTGTTTCAAAGGATACTATCAAGAAAGTGAAGAGTTATAGAATGAGAGGGACTATTTCCAGGTTGTATGCATGAATTCTGTATCCAGAATGAACAAAAAACCAAAAATAAATACTTCAGAAATAATTGTTTTTAAGTCACCATTTAATATAACATGAAGAAATAACGAAGACGTACAAATAAAGTTGTCCAAATGTTCAAATCTTCCGTACAAGCAGTTATTAAACAATGAAATATTAGCCGAGCACAGTGATGCATGCCTGTAATCCCAGCGGCTTAGGAGGCAGAGGCAGGAGGATCACAAGTTCAAGACCAGAGGCAGTCTGTGTAACTTAGTGAGACCCTGTCTCAAAAAGTTAAAAAAAATGGGCTGGGGGTGCAGCTCAGTGGTCCAGCATTTGCAGAGCATCCAAGCACAAGACCCTTGGTTCAACCTCCAGTACCACAAAAAAAAAAAAAAAAGGAATGTTAAATAATTCATAAAAAGTGGAGATATATGTTGTGTTTTCTTTTTGAAAATCTAAATATTCTGAAGGTGTCCATAGGAACACTTAAAAGACTCAGATATTTTTCATAATTTGTTGAACAAATTCTAAAATATATACATAAAATCAAAGAATAGTCAATATCCCCTGTAAAAAACACCACCGAAGAACTTATTCAAATAACAAAGTCCATCACTATATATAACACGATGATTTATGATATTGAATAGAGAATAAGACCAATCAAATAAAATGAATGTCACTAAATGAGACTTACACTTATATGAAACTGGAGTTTATAATGAAAAGCATACTGCAGAGAAACGGAACGAAATTTATTTGCAATTAAGAATGTTAAAAGAAGTAAAGACACACATACAAACAAATTGTGTAGATAGTGTTTATGCATATATAATAATTTCAATGTGTACATATATAATATATGATATATAATTTATAATATATAGTAGGAAATGATAAAAACTTAGATGATAAAACAGGAAATAATGATGAAGTTTGAGTAGCAAAATATTTCTTAATATCAAAAAGTATTAACAAGTATAAATAACAATTTAAACATTGAAACATTTATCTGTCAAAAGATAGCAAATGTATGAATTAAAAAATGACTCATTGTATTTACTTAAAAATACCAAAAGGCTACAAAGTGAAGATAATAAATTCTTACAAATCAATAATGGAAGCCAATGCCATGGCCAGTGCTAGTAATCCCAGCTACTTGGGAGGTTGAGGCAAGCGGATCACAGAGTAGAGGCCAGAAGCAACATGCACAGTTTTATAAAAGAATGAATCCACATGTCAATCATTCTTTGAAAATAATTAATTATTAACTAAAGAAATGAAAAATCACACTATAATGAGATTTCCACTTCTTTCTGTATTGGAATGGCTTGTATTAAATTAACTCTGTCACTATAAATTAGAAAAATTCCACTACATATAAAATCTTCAAAGAAAAAAAAAACAAAAAACAAAAAAAACACACATGAAGCTGTGGGAGAGTAATGAATACAAGAATTTTACATCATGAGCCAAAAGAAGAGAGAAATCAATTATAATGATCATCACTTTACCATCTAAGACATTTATCGATTCCAATTTTAGAATATATTACCTAAATAAAAAACTAGAGTTTAGAAATTGCAATGTAGTAACTGGAGTCAAAATTAAAAATGGGATGCAGAGATACAAAAGATAGAAAGGCAAAAGTCCCAGAGAAAAGGATTTGGAAACTGATGGTGTAATGACTGATTACAGAGATTTGAAAATAAAATTCCCGTCTATATTAAAATGTGCAAAAGTACAGGGTATCTAACCCAACAGAATGGCCATATGGAGGAACATTTTCTTATTGAGGCAAAATTTTTAGGCATACTTAAATTTATTTTATAACACTTCCCTTCAGTATAATACAAATGATTTCTAGTTTATACACAACTTACAATGAAATTTACTTACTTACATTATTTATCTTTATTTCTCTCTAAATTTTTAAACTAAAGCGACGGACATACTTCTCATATTAAAATAGGAAAAAGGGAAATATGAAGAATTTAATAAAAAATCATGACTTATTAAAAAGTAACAGACATTTAGAAAGGCATTCTTTGTGGCTATTTTTAAGTAATTTACATAGATATGAAGTTTCGGGGAAATAAGTATTACTGTTACAAAAATAATACTCATAAGTTTAAAAGCTCAAAGAGTATGAGATGGAATATAATGAATAACAAATGATTAAAACTACATACCTTTGTGAGGAAGACAAGAATTGGGAACTTATATGGATTTCTCCTTTGAGAAGAAACACATGCTATGTCATGGATAGAAGATAAAGAAAGGAAGGTATAAAGAGAATACAAATGTCCACAGAAGAAATCCAGTAAACTGTTGGTATACGTCTTGAGTCTCTGGACATAATTTTATTGTCCATTCATCCCAGAAGCCTGAATTCAAAGAGTGAAGGAATCAAAGTTTACATTTCAGGCAGCAGTTGGAACTCTGTTTTTGCCTTGCATCTATAATAGCCTCTTTACTCTATTTTCAAGAGTGATTTCAATGTTTCTTTGATCATAATTTCCCTTTTCTTTTCACATACCATTTATAAATGTCTCATAAGTCTTAGATAAAGCAAACAAAACTGCAAGTAGTTGCAAATCTTTCTGTATGCAAGGAAACTAAATACCTTGTAGGTTTGTCAATGTTCCAGGATTAATGCATTTATTGAAATTGAATATCTTGTTCTATTAATAATTAAAATCCTTGTTTTCAAACATTTTTTCTTGACAAATCTAGGATACTGCTTTGATTTGTTCTTTTAATCTTTCTCTCTTGCAAGGCATATAAAGCAATTCAATCAGCATTATGGTAAGTAGGCAAAAGAACACCAGATATATGAGGAAAATCTTTCCATGAAAAAGACTGGAAAAGGAAAGAAAAAAAAAACACAGAGAAGTAATTCCAATAATTGTTATTATTATTGTTGCTATTAGGTGCCATGAAGTTAGGTCCAACTCATAGCAAACCTGTGTACAACAGAAGAAAATACTCCCCAACTCTGCGCCATATTCGGGAAGACTATACTTTGAAATACATAATAACAAAATGAAAAAATATATATAAAATGGTAATTAATACCTTTTATTACAAAAAGTAATACTACTTTTTGTGTAAAAATTGATAAGGAATGAACTTCAGTGAAAAATACTCTATTTCCAATGGTTCTAATAACTTGCTTCTCATATCAGCATTATCAACATTACATTGGAACTTTTTTTTTTTTTAACTTTTGTTTTTTGTGGTACTGGAGGTTGAACCCAGGGCCTCATGCTTGCATGCTTTGCAAGTGCTGGACCACTGAGCTGAGGCCCCAGCCAATTTTTTTTTACTTTTTGACACAGGGTCTCGCTAAATTACGCAGACTGCCTCTGGTCTCAAACTTGCAATCCTCCCACCTCCACTTCCCAAGCCGCTGGGATTACAGGTGTGTGCCACCATGCCCAGCTACATTGGAACTTATTAAAAATAAAACTTTGTGAGATCTATCCTAGACATAATTAATAAGTGTGGAGAATTAGGCCCAGCATAAGCATTATATGCTACAGAACTTTACACAACTTCTAGTTTTTTGGGTTGTTTGTTTGTTTGTTTGTTTTGCATGGAAAGATAGGATCTTAGAAGTTTTCACTGCCATCCTTGCAAAAGGAAAAAAAGTTGGAATAAATTAAAATCAACAATGATCTTTATGTCACCAATCAGCTGGCTGGGCTCCTTTTGCTCTACTCATATAGAAATCTTGGACAAGCAAGAAGAAGCCCTTCAAATGATCTGAGCCAGCCTTTGTATCACTTGTTTGTTTACAGCAGCTAGTAGTGACAGCAGAATATCAAGAGCAGCAGCAGCATATGACACTCTGTAGTATTACAGGTCTTATGTAGGTCAAGGAGTTTGTGAATGCTAACCCTTTGATGGCAGCAGGTATTTCAGCTTCTGGGCAAGCCTAGGTATCTGGATCCTCAGTACTAACCAATGGGCAGTGTTATAGCTCCTGGCCAAAGTGGATCTGAGATTCTTGTTCCTAAAGACTTAGCAGCTCTCTGTAACTCTTCTGGTGATCAGGGCCCACACTTTCTCTTCTCTTATTCTTTATAACTTTCTCTCACTTCCACTGTTCCTTTTCTTCCTGCTCTGATTGTTCTCTCAAACTGTTGAGCCGTCTCTTATTGTTGTAGCTGGTGTCACCATTGCTGCTATTTGACAGGTAACTACTGCTGTCTTTGCTGCTGCTGCTGCTGCTGCTGCTGCTAGCTGTTGGTCTCTACAATATCTCACCACTGCTGTTACCACCATTTTGCTCTCTCTACTACTTCTTTCCTGGTTTTACTAGCTCAGCACACACAACTAAAAGAACGAAGAAGGCAACTTGAGAGAAGTTTTTGTTTTCTTAACGGGGGCTAATGTTGTAATAAAAGGGGCAGTGCAAGAGCATGCCTGCTGGTCACCTCAATAGGTGAGCTGAAGAGCCTTCTTACATAGCCAGAAAAGGGATGCTTGCACTCATGATGTCAAACCACTTAGGTAAATGAAGGTTTGTGTTTATACTAATCATCACATAGTCCCATTTGCACAAATACCAACTGTCCATCTGCTAGGCCACCAGGGGAAGTGCTCCCCTTGTGGCCTTGATTGGCCTAGAGCTCACTAAGGCTTGGGATAGCAAGAAGTCTATTGTAAATGGAAGCTGTTATCATGGGGACTACACCTTTAGGAATCAGAACAAACAGTTGCAATTTTTGCTTATTTACAGGATAACAAACCTCAGAAGGAGGGCTTACAGAAATAAAACTTGTTATTAGCATTATTTTAACAGTACTTAACAACACTTTTTACAATGTGTAATACCTGTCCTATACCCCCAGGAAAAGATGGGTCCCCTTGATCTCCCTCACTTAAGATTCATCAAAATGCTGAAGTTGGAAGAAAGAAGAAAGATGACAGAATAGAACTCACCCCACATGACTCTGTTAAATGAAAATAACCAGGGTAACAAAGAGAGACTAATCCAAGAAAAGAAGGAAAAAGTGTGTCAGAAAACACAATAAAGATGTTAGGACCACAAAGTACACACAGAAAAAGAAAGATTTTGCAGCAAGAAATAGAAAATATCCTGTATGTGGATCCAACCACATCAGGGGGAGGAAGACTTTCATCCCTCCCAGAGGTAAGTGCTCTGGTCTAGGTGAAAAGTACCTCACAACCTAGCCTCAGGACAATCCCATAGCTTTTTGCAAGCTTTGAATCCACTTTGACAATCTGGGATAACAGTGACCCATTCAGAATGAAAGGCCAATGTTACAGAAAAAAAAAGAAAAAAACAACAACAACAACCCTATTTTAGCACTCCCCTATCTGGAGCAATATAGCCACACTGCCCCTGAGCACTGGACACTATTATCTGAGGCTGAGCTGTTCACAGTCCCTGAGATAAAGGAATGAGCATGAGGCAATGACCCAGGACACACATTGCCACAGTCTCCAGAAGTCACTCACAGGAAGGCATAATTGACACAGTTGTGATAAGAAGCTCATGTAGCTGGAGTATGACAAAAATGGTACTATAGTTCATAAATTAGCCCACTGCTCATGCTTCAAAGCATATTCTCTGTATTCAGGTCTGTCTCTCATTCATGCAGTACCAAGTTGTGTCTTGGAATAATGACACTAAATTCTATGGTGTCTCTCAAACTTCAAAGCCTTTCCTATCACACAGGAATTACCTCTCGGCTGTGCAGCTTGGTGGTGAGGGGCTGTGAATACTGATCCTTAAATGCAGTGGGTACTCAATCTCCACACCTCCCTTTATTCTGCAGTGTGTCTGTGAATTGGCAGGATCTCAAAGTATAGAGATCTGTTCCTCAGTACAGACATCAGTGCTCTCTTTGTCTCCCCCGATTCCCAGAGACTATAGCTTAAATTGACCACTCTCTCCAAATGACAGACTCCCAAAATAGCAGACCCCCAAAGAAACCATCCCAATAACTTCTCCCTATTTTAATGTTTAAGTTTTTGTCAATTATGCTATCTTTGGTATATTTAATGTTATTCGAAATCAAGTTTATTTGCAAAGAAAAAAATACTTTTTCTTTGTACTTTGTACCTCTTATGATGTTTATATAATTTTGT